>JBAMJV010011260.1:0-158825 GCA_037951105.1 Echinarachnius parma
CGTCGTTGTTCCGGAAGTCCGGATCTGGACGACAAGGGAGACGTTGATTTCGAAAGTAGTCGTGATTGCCGCCGTCGAGTCGGATCTGTCAGCGAGCGGGAAACCTGATGTGGCATCCTCCGTGGTTGTCGGCGTCGAAGTCGGATCCGATGACGAGCAGAAAGCTGATGTCGATGTCCGTCGTGGTTATCGGGGTCGATCGAGGCACTCCAGTTGACGAGTTTTGGTGGTTGAGTTTGTAGTACTGCTCCTGTAGCTTCCTCTAAAAATGAAAAGAAGTAATAATAATAATAATAATTGTCAATTTCTATACACGCTTATTAATTACCAGTTAAGTATCCAAAGTGCTTAAAACATTATTATCTTGGCTTTAGCCGTGCGGCCTTATCGAGCGCTCCAAGCAATTTTAAGGAATAGAATTCCTGCCAAGTACCCATTTACTACACGTGGATTGAGAGCATCAAATGTCATGTCTCCATGTGTTGTATTATCCTCCACATTCTTCATGTATTATATATGGACCTTACACCTCTAAACGGACCAATATATCCAGGAAAAATTGTTTCTGCTGATTTTCACATGACATTAAAGTAGGAGAAAATGGTATATAATTTGTTATTAATCGGGATTATGTAAACCCTTTCGAATTAAGCAACACATATTTGGAATATGGCTGAATCAGTTTGAAACAAATGCCCGGCGTCATTTAAGTGGCTGTAATCTGATCATGTTTTAATTAATAACAAATCATATTATAATATGATTTCTGACACTCAAATTTCAGTGAAGGTAGATAAAGATACCATCATTCAGGATATATCAACATCCTGAATTTCATATTTCAAACAGAATTCGACTATTTCAGCTAAAAAACAGAACTACCTACCACCGCGACGTAATGTTGATACTACAGAGAGCGCGCGCAAATCAGCACCTGTGATACGTGCAATTCGAATGCAACGACGCGGCGCGCGTTGAGACGCGTCCCCCCGCGAGAGGAGATCAGTATATCAGCCTCGCTGACAACTTTCATTTGTCTCAGAAGTGCAGTGATGTTTCGATAAAAGAAGTACCACAAATAAATTATAACAAATTACATGATTTGTCAACACTTAACATGCTTAAGACTGTAACTAGAGTTCATTGGACAATCCTCGCGACGTAGAGTTTTTTATACCAATCATATTAGGAGGCATCCAAGGAAAGTTAATTTAAGTATTATGATACCAGGTCCGATTGGTAGAATTTCTAAAGGCTAATAGAAAAAATTATTATGATAGTATTGATCCGGTCATATAATATAATTGCGAGCCCAAAATACTATGTGCAACATAGTGGATGAGTGGATACTCATTGGGGAGCATTCCTTTCAAGCAGCATGTGGCATGGATGGGCATTCAGAAATCATTTGTCAGAAGAATTTCTCCATATAAGGGAGGGCGAGAGGGGACGCAGAGTGGCAGTGGGCGGAGGTCGGGCTGAGAGAGAACCCCCCCCCACCTACTCAAAAATAAAATAAAATATACTAAACTAAATAAAAAATAAAATGAATTAACTACCCATCCCCCATAAATAACTAAATAAAATAATGAAATATATTAAATAAATGAACTAAAATAAAAATAAATAATATATATAAAATAAATTAATAAAATTAATAATCAAATAAACAAAATACATGAAATAAATAAATACATAAAATAAAAATATAAATAAAATAATAAAATAATAAAATAATTGAAATAAATAAAATAAATAAAATAAATTAAATAAATAAAATGAATCAAAAAACAAAATACATGAAATAAATAAAATACATAAAATAAATTAATAAATTAAATAAATGAAATAAATAAAATAATAAAATAAATAAAATAAATAAAATAAATAAATAAATAAAATAAATAAAATAAATAAAATAAATTAAATAATATATAAATAAAATGATAAAATAAATAAATAAATACAACATAAAAATAAAAACACGACAAACAACAAACACATACACAAAAACAAAGAAACAAAACAACTCCAGGGTTTAAACAAAACAATAATAAATCATGATAATTGTGAGTATAATTTGGATGATAACATATCAGATATTCCTAATTAGTTCTAGATTTTATGTGGGCAGAGCTTAATTGCAAAATGCGCTAATCCTTTTTTAAGTTAGGGAAGAAAATCAGGTTTCTTTGTCCAACTTGTACACATGCCTTTGGGAATATGAAAATGTAATGGTCCATATTTTGGTTTTGATTGTGTAACTTGCCCCTCAAATCTGGCTTTCCATAGATAGCTACGTAGCTTATTAATGTACTCATTGCGATAACTTAATTTGTATGGAAAGTGGATTTAGCGCCTTTTGGAACTAATCTCTTCATTTCTTTTGCCTCACCCGTAGAAACGTGTCTCAGGTGACGATGGCAAGGTTGTCATCAGCGACGTCGAAGTCGGAGAAGTAGACTCGGGACTCATGAGAACATCCGTCGTTGCTCCCGAATTCGGATCGGACGACGAGGGAGAAGTTGATTGTCGATGTATTCGTGATTGCCGCCGTCGAGGTCGGATCGGGCGGCAGGGCGGAAACGGATGTTGGTATCTCCGTGGTTGTCGGCGTCGAAGTCGGATCGGACGACGAGGCAGAAGCTGATGTCGATGTCTTCGTTTGCTCTGTAGCTTCCTCTAAAATGAAATAGAAGTAATAGTGGTATTTGATAATGCATTTAAACTGTATTAAGACTTAGATATATGAGAAACATTGCAATTCGAATGCAAATGAAACAAGCGGACAAGATATCATGGTTGATTTAACACCAACTTATTTATCTTCAGAAGTTGAACTACGATATAATTAAAACAATTTGAGAAATTATCATCATAAAATACCACTACCAAAGTCTAAACCCGAGTTTTTGAGACGTATAGTTTCGTTTATTATAGCTCGAAAGCATTTAATTGTCTCTCTTTTTGAAATACGAAACTTAGACGCACTCACTTAACTGTGTGCGCACCACCATTAGATCGATTGAACTCGTGGATTGAGCATTGTCTTGCCCTCGTTACTTTAAATTTATTTAAATTTGACATTCCTTTCTTCATGTTAGTTTTGTTCTCTTTTTTCTTTAAACCGTGAATATTACTCCCATCCCTTTAGCTTTACAGCTGCATCAAGTTATCACGGTCTTGTCTCGTTTTGTTTTCGTACTTAACCGTGATTTGTTTATGTGATCTGTTTTTCAGTGGTTTACTTCTAGATTTCTAGTCTTTCTAGTCATTTATCTGCATTTAATGATTTATTGTTTTTTTTTTTTTTTACATTAGTTTATTAGATAATTAAGTTTTTACTATACATTTATCGTCTAACTTCTTGTATTCATATTGGGTTACGTGTTATTGTATCAATCACTGTATATTACTTGTTATGTTATGTGTGTGGACCCCATTGAAATTCAGTTATGCTAAAAGGGCAATTTAGCGTATGAGAGGAAATACATGAATTAATAAATTAATGAATACATAAATTGCGTTATAGCAACATATCTTCAGAATGCCCAAGACCTTTTTACTTCTCTAGAGAACGCTTCAGCAAAGGCTGCCTTATGCTACAGTCACAACAATGGACCGGGCGCCGTACGATTTTTCTCCCTGCGGCCGGATTTTCTACAATTTGGGGAAATCGTGATATTGTAAAATGTCTGTGGTATTTTAGAGTAGCAGTCACATATTCTCCGGGCCCGTACGATGACCTTTGTCTTAAAATAAAAACATAAATCGCACGGCCCCCGTGAACACAAACTAAGTGCCCGCACGGGTGCCTTACGGTACTCTTAAGGTGGACTTCACGGTACCCGTACGATTTGAGTGGCCAAATATTCAGTCTCAAAATCGTACGATATTCGAAAAAAGGCTGCGATTTCCGTGCTGTGCCCGTGCGATGCCCTTGTGGTGGCGTGCGATGCTCTCTACGATGTGTCTACGGGCTTACGGCAAGTAATATATCGTACGATGCATTTTTTGTTTAACTCCGCAGTTAAACAAAATTGTTGACATCGTACGGCGAGGAAAAATGCCAACGGCGACCGTACGATAGCACGGCACAGTGCGGGCGCCGCAGATTCCCGCACGATTTAACCTAAAAGTGGCATCGTACGGGCGCCGTAGCCCAAATCGGACCATTTGTGACTGTAGCATTACTAAGCTTAAATATGAGCTTAATCATTAAAGATTGCCGCGCATATAGGGGGTTATGAAATGATTAACCAAGGTTCGCCACTTGAAACAAAGCCTGTATGTATTTCGGACCTTCCAGAAGAAGAGAAGAAGAAGAACAGAAGAAGAAGAAGAAGAAGAAGAAGAAGAAGAAGAAGGAAGAAGAAGAGAAGAAGAAGAAGAAGAAGAGAAGAAGAAGAAGAAGAAGAAAGAATGAAGGAAGAAGAAGAAGAAGAAGAAGAGAAGAAGAAGAAGAAGAAGAAGAGAAGAAGAAGAAGAAGAAGAAGAAGAAGAAGAAGAATGAAGAAGAAGAAGGAGATGGAGAAAGAGAAGGAGAAGAAGAAAAAAAGAAGAAGAAGAAGAAGAAGAAGAAGAAGAAGAAGAAGAAGAAGAAGAAGAGAAGAAGAAGAAGAAGAAGAAGAAGAAGAAGAAGAAGAAGAAGAAGAAGAAAGACGAAGAAGAAGAAGAAGAAGAAGAAGAAGAAGAAGAAGAATAAGAAGAAGAAGAAGAGAAGAAGGAGGAGGAGGTGGAGGAGGAGGAGAAGGGGAGGAGAATGAGAAGAAAGAAGAAGACCTTTTTTCAAAGGATAAACTTTATTTACAAAATTAATAATATTATCAAAGTCAAATGTTTAGAATAAAAAACAAAGCACAAACTAGAATACGTAATGTATGCAAGCACAACAAATACAAGTAAACAATTGTCAAGGAAGCACAAAAGAACCTAAAAAATATTGTGTGTGTTTAAGCAAAAACGATAAAGAACCTTAAACTGTATATCCAACTAGCACAAACGGTGTTTAACATTCAAGTAATTAATACAGCAAAAAAAATAATAAAAGTAGGCCAAGTAACACAATATAATCTAGGCACGAACCTACAATTTAAATCAACCATGTAAAAACAAATTAGTATGCATTTTATAACATTATATTCAACAAGATTTTACTTTTTAATCTGAGTACCCAAAAGGAAATAGGGTCATAAAACAACATTTCTATACCACCAATACAATGTACTTTTTCAAACCTATAATCACAACAATTAGAAAGACGGACTGCCTCCCTGCAACGACCCCGCGCCAGTGGAACCAGAGCCCAAAGAGTTCAAAGTCAATATTGAGACGGTCGGAAGAAGGCAAGCAAGCGATGAGACGATGAAGAAGGGCAATCGGAGAAGAAAGAAGAAGGAGGAGGAGAAGAAGAAGAAGAAGAAGAAGAAGAAGAAGAAGAAGAAGAAGAAGAAGAAGAAGAAGAAGAAAGAAGAAGAAGAAGAAGAAGAAGGAAGAAGAAGAAGAAGAAGAGAGAAGAAGAAGAAGAAGAAGAAGAAGACGAAGACGAAGACGAAGAAGAGAGAAGAGAGAGAAGAGATAAGAAGAAGAAGAAGAAGGAAAGAAGAGAAAGAGAAGAAGAAAAAGAAGAGAAGAAGAAGAAGAAGAAGAAGAAGAAGAGAAGAAGAAGAAGAAGAGAAGAAGAAGAAGAAGAAGAAGGAGGAGGGAGAAGGGAGGAGAAGGAGAAGAAGAAGAAGAAGAAGAGGGAGGAGGAGGAGAAGGGGAGGAGAAGGAGAAGAAGAAGAAGGAAGAAGGAGGAGGAGGAGGGAGGAGGAGGAGGAGGAGAGGAGAAGAGAAGGAGAAGGAGAAGGAGAAGAAGAAAGAAGAAGAAGAAGAAGAAGAAGAAGAAGAGAAGGAGGAGGAAGGAGAAGGGGAGGAGAAGGAGAAGAAGAAGAAGAAGAAGAGGGAGGAGGAGGAGAAGGGGAGAGGAGAAGAGAGAAGAGAGGAGAGAGAGAGAGAGAGAGGAGGAGGAGGAGAGAGAGAGAAGAGAAGAGAGAAGAAGAAGAAGAAGAAGAAGAAGAAGAGAAGAAGGAGGAGGAGAAGGGAGAAGGAAGAAGAAGAAGAAGAGGAAGGAGGGGAGGAGGAGAAGGGGAAGGAGAAGGAGAAGAAGAAGAAGAAGAGAGGAGGAGGAAGGGAGGAGGAGGAGAAAGAAGAGAAGAGAAGAAGAAGAAGAAGAAGAGAGAGAGAGAAGGAAGAAGAAGGAGAAGAAGAAGAAGAAGAAGAGGAGGAGGAGAAGGGGAGAGAGAAGGAGAAGAAGAAGAAGAAGAAGAAGAGGGAGGAGGAGGGAAGGGAGGAAGAAGAAGAAGAAGAAGAAGAGGAGAAGGAGGAGGAGGAGGGAGGAGGAGGAGGAGGAGAAGAGAAGGAGAAGGAGAAGGAGAAGAAGAAGAAGAAGAAGAAGAAGAAGAAGAAGAAGGAGGAGGAAGGAGGAGGAGGAG
Organism: Echinarachnius parma; assembly: GCA_037951105.1. Taxonomy (NCBI): domain Eukaryota; kingdom Metazoa; phylum Echinodermata; class Echinoidea; order Clypeasteroida; family Echinarachniidae; genus Echinarachnius; species Echinarachnius parma. Next base: position 6,474 of record JBAMJV010011260.1, read on the forward strand.
GAGAAGGAGAAGAAGAAGAAGAAGAAGAAGAAGAAGAAGAAGAAGAAGAAGAAGAAGAAGAAGAAGAAGAAGAAGAAGAAGAAGAAGAAGAAGAAGAAGAAGAAGAAGAAGGGAGGAGAGGCGCAGGTGGAGGAGTCACGGCGCCCGCCTGCCGACTCGGTCTGTCGGCGGTCCCGGGTGCGGAGCCGGAGCAGCCGCCGCCGACGCCGGTTGCGGCAGCTGCGTGAGTCGTCTCTCGATCTCTCTCCTCTCTCTCTGCTTCTCGTCTTCCCGTCGCCGCCTCCTCCCTCCTCCTCCCCTCCTCCTCCCCTCCTCCTCCTCCGCCTCCTCCTCCTCCTCCTCCGCCTCCGTCCCTCCTCCTTCCGTACCTCGCTCCTCCCCGCTCCTCCCCTGCCGTCCCTCCCTCCTCCTCCTGCCCTCCTCCCATGTCCCAACCAATCACCCCCTGCGAGGCGCACTGCCTCCCTGCTACGACCACCTGCGCCCGGGACAAGGGACCAGTATAAACTCAAAAGTCAATAGTAAGACATGGGAACCAGAAGAAGAAGAGAAGAAGAAGAAGAAGAAGCAGAAGACGAAGCGAGCAGAAGACGAAGAAGAAGGAAGAAGAAGAGCAGAAGAAGAAGCAGAGAAGAAGAAGAAGCCAAGATCAGCCGAGCAGACTCGCAAGCCCCTCTCCTCCTCCGCATCGGTCGTCTGTCGGCCCGTTTCGGTGCCGGTCTACGCCGCCGCAGCCTCAGGAGGTTGCGATCTGCGGCTTCTCTCGTCGCTTCGCTGCCGTCTCCTGTCTCAGCTCCTCCTCCTCTCCTGCATCCGTCATGCCTCTCCTCCTCATGCCCCGGCCGCCGCCTCCGCCTGCCTCCGCTCTGCATCCTGCCGTGCCTCCTCTCTCCGCCTCAGCCAGCCGCCGTCCTCGATCTCCTGCCTTCCTCGCTCCTGCAGTCTCAGTTCTGCCCGCGCCGCTCCTGCCTGCCCCCTGCCTCCGCCGCATCCTCCGCCTCTCTCCTGCATCCTCAGCCTTGCTTCTTTTCTGCTTCGTCTTCTCCTTCTCGCTCCTCCGCCTCCTTCTCTCCGGCCTCCTCTCTCCGCCTCCTCGCCTCCTCCTCCTCCTCCTCCTCACTCCGCCTCCTCTCCGTCCCTCCTCCTCCTCCGTCCGCCGTCTTATTCTTCTCCTTTTCTCCCTTCTCATGCCTCCTCCGCGTCTTCTTCTTCAGCCTGTGTCTTCGCCTTCTCCGTCCTCCTCCTCCTCATCGTCTTCTTCTTCGTTCTTCGGCGCTGTCGGGTCTCCGCTCCTTCCCGTATCCGCCTCCTGCGATCCTCCTCCTCCTCCTCCTCCTCATGCCTCCTTCCTCCTCGCTACTCATTCGCCGCCTCCTCCTCCTCCTCCTCACGCCGCCTCGTCCTCCGCCTCCTCCTGGACTCCGACCTCGACTCCTCCCTCGCGCCTCCGCCCAAGTCCCAACCATGCACCCCCCCAATCTTCTCCCTGCTACGCCATCATCCGCCCGCCCCTGGCCCCGGGCCCAGGCAAAAAACGCATCCCCAGTCCCACGTCCTCCAGTTCCCCTTGCCGCCGCCGCCTCCGCCCTTCTCCGTCCGCTAGAAGCCGTCCGCCGCATCCGCCGCCGTCCGGCCTCAGCCGCACTCCGCCTCCTCCGTCCTGCCTCCGCCTGCCTCCTGCTTGCCTGCCTCAGTCCGTCCGTCCTGTCCGTCCTCCTGCCTGCCGCCGCCGCCGCCTCGCAGTGCCTGCCGCCTCCTACTGCAGCCGCGAGCCGCCTCCGTCCTCCGCCGCCGCCTCCTGCCGTCCTCCTCTCAGACGACGCCGCTCGCCGCATCCCGCAGTCAGAACGATATTGCCCTTCCATGCTCATTGAACACGTGGTAGGCTCCCATACTCAAACAATCATCCCCAATTGCCCAAATGTCTTGTTGCTACCACTCGCCCAACACTACTTTACTGCCGGGACCTACACATTATGTTGGGGGAATTCATGGCATGTACTACATAGATATCCCAAGTGTTTTGAACTCCGCTAACACTCTATACGGGCGAGACAACACGTTCCACTTGGGCCGAACACCTGACCCACTTTACTGTATTACTTTCTCTATACCTTGTCGCAGTTGCGTCCCGTAGTCCCTGGCGGGCAGTGGCATTCGTATTGATGTCATGTACTCCACTCACCCACCCACTGATACACGGGTTGCCTGTCACAGTCCTGAAATGTGAATAGGATAAGGACCCCATGTTAAAATACTACTTACTTTGATTTGCAATTCCCTTAAAGGGATAGTTGAGTTTTGGTAAAACTTAATTTAGTAACCGAAACCTACACCATTACAGTACAGACTAATACTTATAACTCCACCATGCTCGAAATGTATACATAATTACAAACGACTAAGTAAAACCCTGTTATTGTTCCAAAAAAGTCGTTACAACTCAAAAGGGCGCTCTTTAAACATTATTGGTTTCAACCATTTTTAATACCAAGTTGTGCATGTGATGTTTTGTTAAAATAATAAATGAAGAGATATCACCAACAAACTATTTAAAAACCTCTTGAAATTGTTTGAAAAAGTATATAAGCATTTTATGCACTTTTAAAAAGAGTCAATTAGATATTGTCTAGCCAGACGATAAATAAAATATTTTGAAATCAAATTTTACTTTGAGAGCATTTGAAAGGTAATGATTCTCTTTTGAAATGTTTCATTCAAAGAACTTTCAAATCGAATTAAAACCAACCAATTTAGTCTTAAGGGACATTCTGGGAAGTACCAATACTCAAGTGTAATTTAATAATGTTAAACAGGTCATATTGCTAATCTATAATTAGTACGTACCCGCGAGAGCACCCACATAATATTGGTGACACGGGTAAGTACCGCGGGCTTCAAAGATCCCCCTTTTCAAGGTATGCGGTTTCGCATGTTTCTTATTCTTTCTGTCAAATCATGGGAAGGGGGGGGGGGGCACGTGCCCCAGTGCCATCGCCCCCGTAGCTACGCCATAGATGTAATTTATAATCAATCTCATGTTTTTACCTTTAACTCTGCAGATACGGTGACCCCCGGGGGATTCCGATCCGACTTTTTCTCCCACAGGCATTCTCCATGAAGCGGGACAGGGGTATCAGCTTCGGGATGGTCTGCACCATTCGGCTTGCGGTTTGGTTACGGACTTCAACATCCCTGCACCGGCCGCATGGGTAGGGTGTAGTTGAGACCGTAGCCATCCTTACAGTAGGATGATATCGCGTGGTCCCCTGATGAAGAGACCTCTGGGGCTTTCAAAGAAAAAAAGAAAAAAAGTCTTACAATTATGTAATATCATAATATGTTCTATATTTTGATACCACATTGTTTGAACTGCCGTGGCTACCGCAATAATCAAGTCTGCATTACAGCATAGACAGGGTGTCGTTATACCGTAACCATCCTTACATCATTATGTTGACAAGTGATCCTCTCGGGCTATACAAGTGATAAATACGTTTTTAAAGCGAATTTTTTTGTTTACAATAGCTTATCATATTTGTAATCATATTTTAGGATTACCATGGTTACAGTCTTAAAATGGCCGGTGTTTTAATATTGCACCATATTATATCATATTGTGTACTGTCATGGATACCGTATTCAATAAGCCCGTAAGGCAGCATGGTACGTACAGTGTAGTCGGTTAACGACTTCACCATGCCACCATTACACCACACTCTACATATAGGTCAAAATGATCAGAAACCTAGGCAGCCGGGCACCTATTCTAGTCAAAATGATCCGGATAGCGTTTCCCGTTATTAAGTATAATTTTGAGAGATTTTCCGGATCATTTGACTAGAATATTACAGGTGGCAGGCTGACTAGGTTTCTAATCATTTTGACTAGTTTTGTTTAGAGTGCATGATTTATTCATGTGTCCTTTTGTGAAAAGACCCCTTGGGCTTTTAAGTAATAAATGCGTCTTTTAAGCGATGTTTTATTATTAAATTCTACTTTATTTGATAAGGTATTTGTTTAATTGCCATGGTTACTGTCTTCAACAACCCAGACGGGCCGCATGGGTGTATGTGACACCCATATGGAACAATCTTCCCCTCAATATATTCACACTTCTCACAATGTCGATACATTTAAGTCCAGGTTGAAAACTCATAGCCTTTTGTGATCGTAAATTATTTGTTTATTTGTGTCTATAAACCAAATTACTTAGTTTGGTTAATTGTGTGTTACAATGTGTAAGAACTTAGAGGCTATTTGCGCTATACACATGGCTATTATTATTATTATTATAATTGTTACAACTATTATAATTAACAGCAGGATGTTATCACGTAGTCCGCGATGCAAATACATTTTAGGAGGAACCTAGTCAACTTTGTTGACATATGCACAAATTGACGAAGGATTAATACAAATATGTATTTCTAAGATCCGATTATGTCCGCCTAAGTAATACATGAAAATTCCACGTGCCATACAACCGAAAAGTTAGCGAAAAAGCACAGTGATGTTTGATTACTCATTGCACTACATTTGTACACAGTTAACAATCTCCCATGAAGAACATTCGAACCCCTACACTGTAATCATAGATACATTTATAACGAAAAATAAATTCGGAACCCCGGAACCGTTACAATGAGTTAAGATAATAATAATAGTGGATACTTATATAGCGCCTGTCCTATCGTTCGACGCTCGTGGCGAATCGTGTGAGAAATGTTGTGGTTTGTTAAAATGTCACAACTTCCCTTTAAAACGATGTTATACTATACTAGTATTAAATTGAACAATACTTGTTATGTCATATTGCACCATATTGGCCAACACTAAACACGATCTAAGAAAATCGTTTCATAAAAGCGACAAAACATGTATTGCATTAATCCACGAACCAGCCGTAATTGTTAGTAGTCCATATACATACTGCTCGTAGATCTATGGTTAAAGGGATAGTTGAGTTTTGGTAGAGAGGGCGCTACATAAAATAATTTTGTGTGAGATAATAAAAAACTGAGCGTCAAATTTGAAATAGCATACCATTTTAATGGCAGAATAAACTGTATTTGATCAATATTGGCTCGGAACGGCTGAAATATCCATAAACATGTCCATTTGTAATAAATGTGGGGCCCCACAAGTATTCGATAATTTTAAACCAGCCGATAAAATTCGTTTTAAAATGCTTCCTCTTTTCAAATTGTTTCAAAAGAGGTTTTTAGATAGTTGTTAATTATCTCTCTATATAATCACTATTTCAACGAAACATCACATGCACAATATTTTATTTAAAATGGTTTAAACAAATTGCCCTTTTTTAAAGCGCCCTCTTTAGTTTAAACAGGTCTTTTTGAATGATAACAGGCATAAACTTAGTCGTTTGTTATTATTTAATTCCTTTTGAGCACGGTGGAGTTATAACTATTAGTTTGTAATGTAATGGAGCAGGTTTTGGTTACTAAAATTGAGTTTTACTAAAACTGTACTCTCTCTACCAGAACTCAACTATCCCTTTAATCCAAATTACAAGAATTAATTAATCGTATTTACCAATCATGAGCAGATTGACCGCAAGAGATGCACTAATTATCAGAAATCCGCGGAGCTCCATCATCTGTAAAAAAAACAAAAAACAATAACAGCAAAACAGCCTTACTATGTTAAAGTGATCCAATAACCTTGCCAAAATTCAACCAAAATCACTCGGAACTTTTACACTTCTCTTGTACCTCGTCGTTTGGCTAATGGTAACAGAAAATGAAATGGAAATATTTTAAAGATTAACTATTTTGACCATAGTCAAGAGTATCCGAATTATGATACTAAATCCTCCATATTATTCGAATTCGGACACTTTACGCGAACGATCGGGATAAAATCAGACAACGATTTCCTTTTTTTTCACTAGGTAAAGGTAAATAGTATTCCCTTTCTGCAATGTCGTTACTGTAATGTGCATGTTATTGTCATTGAATGTGAAATACATTTGTTATAGTTTCATGCAATGTCATTGGGTCATCTTGATGCTAAAATATCACAATTTGTGTATATGAAGAGCTCGTTTCCAAAAGAGGTTAGGTCCATTTTCCATCAAAATTCATTTTTTAAAGCTTAATTTATAGATTTTGAGCAGCTCTATCCGGTAAAGTTAACAGAAAACTGAAATTCATACTGGAAAGTTGTTAAAATTTACAAAGAATTATTTTTTTTTTCAAAAGAGGTTAGGTCCAACACAGTTTGTTTCGAACAAAGGTTAGGTCCAAAAACAAATGTTAAAAAAAAACCAGAAGGTGCTGTGATTTTGTTTAAGAGTTATTTTACAATCATGTTATGATACTCTTTCATGTAATATAATTGTATATATTCTCAACATTGCTAACTATGAGAAATAAAAACCCTCTTTTTCTCAAAACTTAAAAAAAGTGGACCTAACCTTCTTTGGAAACGAACTCTTCATTATACATGTAATTATATATCTTGGAAAACAAAACACAAAAAGAGTAAAACAGGAGACAAACTCAATTTTCATAACGTTTTTCTTTTTTTTGGGCGAGTCGCCAAACTTTTCGTTCGGGCCACCAACATTTGGAAAAATAAGGTTTTACTGGCCCAAGAAAAAGAAAAAAAAAGAGGAAGATAATTTCAAGCATTGGTTCATGGAATGAATATGCTAACACAAAACATGATTGTAATGAACAATAGTGTTTGATTTAATGCCGGGACAAACTAAATATGACTTAGGATTAAATTGAACTCTCTCGTGGTAATACGCCTACGGGTCAAGGGGTATTTCACCTTGTTTAGTGGCTTTCCCTAGTAGGTCTAGTAGGCCATGGGCCGAAGACCAAAATTATTTCGTTCCGTAGTCTAGTTCTGGAAAGTACTTTTGTTGGTCCTAGATATGTTCCAAATATGTATATAAACCCAAAATGCAATGTTCCCATTTGCAAATTTTGGGCGTTAAGGAATAACGGCTAAAAACAAAGAAATATTTAAAATCGGTTGCTAGGGGCATATATCTCCCTAGCAACGGTGATCTATGTCTCACTTTAGAACCTAATTTTGTTGTAGGTATGTCCAATAAGGTATGTGAAGCAGAAAGCAATGTTCTCATTATTGAAAATTTAGCGATTGACTGGTAAAAGTCTAAAAACAAACAAATAGTTAGATTTGGTTGCTATGGAAAAGTTGCTCCTTAGCAACGTTCACAAATGTTCCTATAAATATACAAATTTTGGGCGTTAAGGAATAACGGCTAAAAACAAAGAAATAGTTAAAGTCGGTTGATAAAGGCATATTTCTTCCTAGCAACGGTGATCTATGTCTCACTTAAGAACCTAATTTTGTTGTAGGTATGTCCAATAAGGTATTTGAAGCAGAAAGCAATGTTCTCATTATTGAAAATTTAGCGATTGACTGGTAAACGTCTACAAACAAAGAAATAGTTAGATTTGGTTGCTATGGAAAAGTTGCTCCTTAGCAACGTTCACAAATGTTCCTCTAAATATACAATTGTCTCTGTTTTAGATGCATATGAATACAAAATGTAATCTTCCCTCTTTAAAATAAATGAATATTATGGATTGACAGCTGGACTTTGGTTGCTAGGGACATATTTCTCCCTAGCAACGGTAACACATGTACCTATACATTTTCTTTAAATACCTTAAATTGTTTACATGTGTTATAATTACACTCATCCAACCATACAAACATGCATTATCTTAACCATCTACCTTGCTTTCTCCCACACACACATACACGCACACATATATGCACACACACACACACACACACACACACATTCAAACTAACTTAGTTCACATATTGTAGATGTGTACAGTATAAGACTAAATTAACACACTTGTCTACCCCAACACACATCTAAATAATACATACTTGATTAAATTCAAACATAGAGGAAACTGACTAGAAATATTTGAGTAATTAAAAGTGAGCAAAGAAAAATAGGCTTCGCCGGGAATCGAACCCGAGACCGCCGGATTGCTAGACCGGTGCTCAAACCATCAAGCCACGAAGACTTTGTATGGTGGGCGTTCCCATGAAACCCTTTTCAATGCTCGATTAGTCAGAAGCTATATAAACTGGGCCAATCCCAAGGATAATTAAATCAACTTTTATAGAGAAAGGCGCAGGATCACGCGAAGTGATGCAGTTTTTTTTTTTTTTTTTTTTTTATTAATACAAAAAAAAAGCTGCATCACTTCGCGTGATCCTGCGCCTTTCTCTATAAAAGTTGATTTAATTATCCTTGGGATTGGCCCAGTTTATATAGCTTCTGACTAATCGAGCATTGAAAAGGGTTTCATGGGAACGCCCACCATACAAAGTCTTCGTGGCTTGATGGTTTGAGCACCGGTCTAGCAATCCGGCGGTCTCGGGTTCGATTCCCGGCGAAGCCTATTTTTCTTTGCTCACTTTTAATTACTCAAATATTTCTAGTCAGTTTCCTCTATGTTTGAATTTAATTAATAAAAAAAAGCTGCATCACTTCGCGTGATCCTGCGCCTTTCTCTATAAAAGTTGATTTAATTATCCTTGGGATTGGCCCAGTTTATATAGCTTCTGACTAATCGAGCATTGAAAAGGGTTTCATGGGAACGCCCACCATACAAAGTCTTCGTGGCTTGATGGTTTGAGCACCGGTCTAGCAATCCGGCGGTCTCGGGTTCGATTCCCGGCGAAGCCTATTTTTCTTTGCTCACTTTTAATTACTCAAATATTTCTAGTCAGTTTCCTCTATGTTTGAATTTAATTAATAAAAAAAAGCTGCATCACTTCGCGTGATCCTGCGCCTTTCTCTATAACAGTTGATTTAATTATCCTTGGGATTGGCCCAGTTTATATAGCTTCTGACTAATCGAGCATTGAAAAGGGTTTCATGGGAACGCCCACCATACAAAGTCTTCGTGGCTTGATGGTTTGAGCACCGGTCTAGCAATCCGGCGGTCTCGGGTTCGATTCCCGGCGAAGCCTATTTTTCTTTGCTCACTTTTAATTACTCAAATATTTCTAGTCAGTTTCCTCTATGTTAGAATTTAATTAATTAAAAAAAAGCTGCATCACTTCGCGTGATCCTGCGCCTTTCTCTATAAAAGTTGATTTAATTATCCTTGGGATTGGCCCAGTTTATATAGCTTCTGACTAATCGAGCATTGAAAAGGGTTTCATGGGAACGCCCACCATACAAAGTCTTCGTGGCTTGATGGTTTGAGCACCGGTCTAGCAATCCGGGGGTCTCGGGTTCGATTCCCGGCGAAGCCTATTTTTCTTTGCTCACTTTTAATACATACTTGAGTTATCATCATTCGTTCATCAAAAACAAATTTTCGGCCACATTTAAACAGGTTAAACAAATAATAGTATGTCACATTCTTCGCAAAATATCATGACATTGTTATTTATTGAATTAGAAGTGTACCCCGTGGTTCTTATTTGGTCATCATAATAAGAGGCATGAAATAACTGTGTTTTTTTCATTTTTTCATTTTTTCCATTTACCTTGTATTAAGTGATCCACAACATTCAGTAATGCGGAATGGTTCAAGTCTGCTACATTTCAAAAAGAAAAATTGCATTCTCTTGTCATATTTTCTTGTTATGCATACACATGTTATGATTCCATTTAATTGTTTTAAAGTGATACAGTTCGAAACTATGTGTACATACACAGTACAACTTTACGGGAATCAACTTAAAACGGTGTACAATTTAGTACAAAAGAAAACATTTAATATTTTGACTAAATTTACTAATTTTTCACTGTTTCCTGAATCAATCAATTTTCCTTATTATACAAAAAAAAAAAAAATTCATTTTGTCGATTGGGACGATGATTTGTTACCATTCTGTTAGCAACCACTGGAAATGGGACGGAATGCTTTTTACCACAGTTATTCAGTTAAAGGGGTAGTTCAGTTTTGGTAGAGAGGGCGCTGCACAACACAATTTGTTCGTGAGATAAAGAAAAACTGCGTGTCGAATTTGAAATAACATGCAATTTTAATTGCAGAATAAGCTTTATTTGTTCAAAATCAGTTCAGAAATGGCTGAAATATCAATAAATATATCCGATCGTATGTATCTGGGCCCAAACAAAAAACGATGATTTTTTGAAAAAAATAAAAAAAATGCTTACACTTTTTTAAAAATTGTCAAAAGCGGTTTTTAAATAGTTGTTGATGATCCCTCTAATCAATCATTATTTCAACTAAACATCACATGCATAATTTTGTATTAAAAATGGTTGAAACCAATGCCTTATTAGAGAGCGCCCTCTCGTGTTTTAATGGCGCCTTTTGAATGATAACAGGCTTTTTACTTAGTCGTTTGTATTTGTGTATACCTTTCGAGCATGGTGGGGTTATAAATATTAGTTTGTAATGTTACTGTGCAGGTTTTGGTTACTAAAGTTCAGCCTTATATACCAAAACTGTACTACATGTACCCCTTGAACAACAATTTAATGGAATCAGAACATGTGTATGCATAGGAAACATTAAGGACAAGATAATGCAATTTGTCTTTTTGATATGTAGCAGACTTGAACCTTTTTTTGTTAAGACAAATATTTTTGTTTAATCAGCATTGTGAAAGACAACAATGTTTACATTATTGACGTTTCCACATTATTGAATTGTGTGGGTCACTAATACAGGGTGAATGAAAAGCAACATTTAAAAGAAAAACGGCAATAGAAACAGTATGCCTTTACACAATTATTTCATGCCTCTTATTATGATGACCAAAGATGAACCACGGTGTGCACTTCTAATTCAATAAAGCACCATTCATGATGTCATGTGAAGAATGTGTCATACTATTATGTGTTTAACCTGTTAAAATATGGCCAAAATTTTGTTTGATGTACAAATGATAACTCAAGTATATATTATGTTGATGTGTATGTGATGTGTGTGTTGTGGTAGACAGTGTGTTTGTGTCTGCATTACTGATAAAGGGTGTGTTAAAGGGTGTGTTTGTGAATGTATGAGTGTGTTGATTAGTAGTACTTATATGTATTGTACACATCTAAAATATGTGAACATCTGTTAGTTGTATGTATGTATGTATCAGGGGTCGCGGAAAGGTTTTGAAAGTGGAGGGGGGGGAGGGGGGGGAGGGGGGGGGGGGGCTGAGCACAATAATTGGTCGCACCCGGCTTGGGTGAGACGAGGGGGGGGGGGGTGAATTATAAGGAGTTGAACATCACCCTTTCCGTCCCAATCCTTCTCACACCACAATGAGTATAATTTATTAAATAATTGTTTATGCTTATGCAATTTTCTTTTAAGACAAACAAAAAGTCTGGGGGGGATCTCCAGCACCCCCCCCCCCCCCCCCCTCATTAGGAGAAGGCATGGTAGATGGTTAAGAGAATGCATGTTTGTATGGTTTGATGGGTGTCAGTTATTCTCTGCATAACAAATATAAACAAATTTGGGTATTTAAAGGAAATGTATAGGTACATATTTTACCGTTGCTACGGAGAGATATGTCCCTAGCAACCAAAGTGCAGCTGTCAATCCATAGTATTGATTTTTTTTTAAAGAGGGAAGATTACATTTTGTATTCATATACATCTAACACAGAGAAAATTGTATATTTAGAGGAACATTTGTTAACGTTGCAACGGAGCAACTTTTCCATAGCAACCAAATGTAACTATTTCTTTGTTTTTAGCCGTTTACCAGTCAATCGCTACATTTTCAATAATGAGACCATTGCTTTCTGCTTCAAATACCTTAGTATACATACCTACAACAAAATTATGTTCTAGAGTGCTACATAGATCACCGTTGCTAGTGAAAAATATTCCCCTAGCAACCAATTTGAACTATTTCTTTGTTTTTAGCCGTTATTCCTTAACGCCCAAAATTTGCAAATGGGAACACTGCGTTTTGAGTTCATATACATATTTGAAACATATCTAGGACAAAATAAGGTTCTTTCCAGAACTGGACTACGGAACTCAATAACTAAGCCCCTTTTTATGCCTCGGCCAACGGTCTATAGTGCCCATACTCATAAAACCTCTCTTACTTAGCTTAAACATGCAATAAGTGTATTTCAAATGATACAATTATGTAAGCAACAAGCAGTTTCCTATTCCTAGTTTAGCTGGGTAAGCCTTATGTACCCATTAATTTAACCAAAGTTATAACATAAAATATAATGTGTTTAATGCTTAGCCACGTCACCCACAATGGAATTAGCATGATACACCTAAGCTAGCGGGCTTTTATGCATATGGGCCCAGGTGGTTCACTTTAATGAGAGGGTTTATTTGGGAATCTCCACGGGGAAGTGCATGACCATGAACAGAAAAGTAATTAATTGGCTCTATATCAAATCTTATTATTTTTTGTTTTGATTATTTGTTAATAAATCATGATCTATTTAATTTCACATGTTTTGGTTTAGTTATCCGGCGTCTCCTTATAGGTGACCTCCACTGTCACTTTTAGTCTTTCGTCGCAGGTATAAAATTTGAGATGTTGACTGTTTTTTTGTTCGCGGTCCAGTGGATAATTTAACATCTAAACATTTCAATAGTAAATATCTTTTTAACGAAAGGGAAATTTGAAAAACCAAAACCTGTCCCATGATTGTATTGTTAATACGAATACAACAAGGTAAGAGGAAACCGCTAATATTCCAATTGGATTTTGAGGATTTGGACAATGTTACTAAGTCCCTTTAAAATTATGTATAACTTGCTATTTTTTAATTTTCAAGAAGGCAAGCATATTCGCGATATTTTAACACGGACCAGACCCCCACTTTTTGTCAAACAACGGAGAAAATCGCTTTTAAAGTTCGTATCCGTTCAGGAAAGCATCCTCAAAGATCGAGCGAGCGGTCGACCAATCGCTTTCAATGTTCGCTCTTCTGATCGATCACCAAATAATGCAACGCATGCGCAGTTTACTATTACTCATCGGCCAATCAGCGAAGCTTTCGTATCGGCATGAGTAGAGTACACATTGTAACAAGCTGCACCACGGTTTCCTGTCATTAACTGCAATACTAATTCACTCTAAAACTCGGCAGCAGCACCCGGCGGACATGACCATAACAATGAACTAAAGTTTGGCGTGACAGGGCAGTTTATCATTTGATTGTTCCCTTTATTTATTCATTCTCTTATTCGTGAGTGATATTCCGTAATATGCAACAGGTTATTAGTCATACTAATTACTAAATGTAAAGTTTAAGGACCGGAAAGAAATTTGCATGAACAAATATAGAAACAAAACCAACAAACAAAAACAAAAACAACTGTGTGCACATCACGGCTCGACACGCCAGCAAAATGAAAATCAACATGCAGTTAATAATCAATGCAAAATAAATTGGTCCCGTAAACATAATCGAATGCGACAGGCGATAATTAAAAAAAAATCCACGACACAAATGCACAAACAAACACACATATGAAGGAATTCAAACCTGACAACCTCCCAATAAGACACAATAAAATCTTGACGCCAATAATGATCAATGTTACTTCGATAAAACTCTTATTTGTATTACTGTAAATGGAAAACAAATGGGGGAATTTTGTAAAAATATTTTCCCGAAAGTAGCGATGTACCTTACCAGTGACGTACAATGAAAACCCCTTTTATCCTTCGAAGGCGAGACGATTAAGTATATTTTATTTATTTTGTATTTATTTATTTCTGAATTCACAATTAAAAAGATTGCAGAGTATAGGAAAAACAAAGTCCATAATTTACTGAATATAAAAACAAAAACTACACGACCAAATTGACTGTTCTTGGTATCGTTGTTCATTTGAAAAGACACTCTATCCGATGGACATAATACATTTGTTACTATATTTTGGGAAGTGCCCCGTTCCGTTTTTTTTGGGCCACCCTGTATAATTAGCAATACTCAAAGGGATAGTTGAGTTTTGGTATAGAGGGCGTACACAAAATATATTTGTGTGAGAAAACAAAAAAACGATAAAAAAAAAATGATCAAAATCGGTTCAGAAATGGCTGAAATATCCATAAACATAACCATTTGTAGTAATTGTGGGGCCCCACAATTATTAGATAATTTTGAACCAGCCGTTACAAAAGTTTTAAAAATGTTCCTCTTTTCAAAAATTTACAAAAGAGGATTTTAAATATTTGTTGATTATCTCTATACATCACATGCACAATATTTTATTCAAAATGATTCAAAACCACTGAGCGCTCTTTTGAGTTTAAAAGGGTCTGTTTTGTTATGATAACAGGCTTTTTACTTAGTAATTTGTAATGTGTTATATTTCTTTCGAGCATGGTGGAGTTACTGTTGGTTTGTAATGTAATGATGCAGGTTTTGATTACTAAAATTCAGTTTGACCAAAACTGTACTCTCTTTACCAAAACTCAACTATCCCTTGAACAGTAATTAACAATATAATCAACAATACATTTCAACGAGCAATTAACGATGAACAATAAGTAACGATGATTAACAATAATTAACAATTAACAATAATTAACAATAATGTCAACAAATTGTTAAGATCGCAACCTACAACACCGGGTGCAGAACTTTAATCTATACTACTGAATCAATTTTAACACAGATTAAACACAATTTGGTATACAAGAATGAACATTCTTGTTAAATACAAAAATACCCGGCGAGGATTTTTTTTCAGAGGGAAGACAATTATATTCATGTGCGCCTATAAAAAGAAATGTGCGTTTAAGAAATTCTGTTTTGGGTTTTGGTAAAAATTATTTTCCGTTTGATATTGGTGAATAAGTATAATAATTCAGTTTAAAGGATCTTTTTAAATAAGGTAGAGTTAAATCATGTGTTGCCTTAAATACCATCGAATATAAATGAGAACTTCGCCTTGCTGCTGATGATTTTAAACCAAATCGGTCATGCAAATCTATAATTGACATATGTCTAAAAAGGCTAGTCCCTAACATAATTCGGCAAGCTCTATTTTGGAGTTTCTGCATTAAATCAGTGTGTTTAGCACAGGCTGTTCCACAACCAAATATTGGGATAGTCATTGCATTATACACAGTTTTCAAGTTATGTAAGTTAGTAGTATATCGCAAACGAGATAAAAGACCTATCAATTTACTTATTTGAATACAAATATTTTCAATGTGTAGATTACACTTTAAATTTGAATCAAGTATCATACAAAGGTACTTTGTAGACTGTGCATTTCGTATTTCCTTATCATTTAATGATTACATTTATGTAACATCTTATTAGAACCAAATAACATACTGACCGTAGTCAGGACACCATAGTCTATATTCATTTCTGCTGAGGATGAAGAATTAAAAAGCGTACTTATCCGAAGACCAGTCAGATAGCTACTAAACCACGGCAAACAAGCATTTGATACACCATTACTAGATAACTTATTCAATAAAAGGGATGGCTTAATGATGTCGAACGCTTTTCGTAAATCAATTAAGGCAGCACTATTATACATTCCGCGATCTAGCGCGCTTAGCCAGTCATCTGTGACCTTCAATAATGTGGTAATATAGGTTTTCCCGCTGAATTTGACACTTTTTTAATCGAATTAATTAAGGGTCATTAAAATTCACGCATTGCCGCGTATTCGTTGGTATCGGTCTTTCAAATTCCGAATAAGTGCAGGCGAATTCATGCATACGCATAAGCTTTCGTGAGTAGACACAGGAGTTAATTTGTCTATTACAAATATAAGTAAGAGTTGTTACAATGTATATAGTTACCATCTATAATATCAACATAAGAATATTGTAAACACCGGTAGATTTGTTGATAGTCATGCCTAAAATCGTCTCCATTACGTTTTCTTCACTGAAAGGAATAAATTAAAAACAAGATTGAGGTGTGATTGTTTTAAAGATGACATAGTCCAAATAAAATAATTAACTTTGGCTACACTAACTACAGATCTCTTGAGATATATGCACAAATGCTACCTACGAATGAACTAGTATAATATTCGCTTTGTTATTACCTAAAATTTAGGCTAAATGTATCGTATACTTACCAATTCCAGATTATATACTTGTTAACAAAGTGTTTGCCTTGTCAATCGTGTGGATACAATTGATCAACATTACAAATTCACATTATCTGGTTAAAATGCTCACATTTTAACATTTGAATATATATTATTTTTTCAGGACACCACTTATAATGTCAATGTAAATCTTAAAGGGATCTAGTAATATTGTCAAAATCCTCAAAACTTAATTGGAACTCTGTAACGGTTCTCTCATACCTTGTTGTATTCGTATCAACAATATAAGCATGGAATAAGTTTCGTTTTTTCGAATTTCCCTATCGCTAACATATATTTGAGATAGAAGTGTTCGGATTTTTAACTATCCACTGGATAGTCATCATCGTGTACAAAGTCCGTGCAATGAGTTAGTGAATATCATTTCGCATTTTTGCTCATTACTCGGCTATGTAATATCAATTTAACGTGACATGTTGCACACATTACTCCGTGGAAATATCAGAGCACAACAATACACATTGTTTCAACCATTCATCACTTTTTGCACATGTCATCAAATTTACTAAATCTCTTTGAAGAAGAATCTTTGTTCTCCCAAAATGGATTGTTAGAACATTTATGTGATCGTATAACACTTGAAGCTGACAAGGGATCCCCATCTACAGTCCCGGTGGACTAAGTTTCTTCACCTACATATACAGTAAATTATATGTTAACTACGAATACTTCAAGTCCACTGTATATGCATCATATTTAAGCGCAAAAACGTAAGTTCGAGATTTTTTGAAAGGGCAATTTAGAATACTACAGTAGAAAATCATTTCGATTCACAACCTCATGTTTTTTAAGAATCTCAACACACTAATACAAAATTTAAATTTGAAAAATGACAATAAAATTAAAACACAATGTGTGAATTTATTCCATGATTGGCATCTTATAAATGGAATACAAGTAAATATTTGCATGATAGCAGATCTTCTCCGGGCCAATACTTGGCCGTTCGGAAAGATTAGGGATGACACTTTTTTTTCTGTAAATGGTTGACATGTCTACTTAACCTGTGCAAACGGATAAAATAATCAAATCAGTTTGAAATTCGAACCTACAAATCTGGCCGTGTACACTTTTCGTTGGAATCGACCAGATAGACAGCTCAAATATAAAAAAAGGAAACAAAATACATTTTGAAAAGAAAAAAAAATATTTAAAGAAAAAAAATGAATCAAAATTAATGAATTTAAAAACAAAATTGAAAACAAAATGAATAAATACAAATACATTCGGAAACAAAGAATTATTATTCTGTTCATGGCCCTTCCGGGGCGTCATATTCCCGGGGCCTCGTAGTGTTTACATAACTTGTTGTATTTGGTTTAGCAATAGACGCGTGAAACAGGTTTTGGTTTCCCCTATTTTTCTTCCGTTAACGAGATACTTATGGTTAAAGTGTTCGGATTTGAAATTATCTAGTGGATAATCTAAAATGTGTGCAAATTCAGTGCTGTGAGTTTATAGTGAATATCACTTTGCATTTTCGCTCATTACTCGGTCATATGTATAACACTCATTTACCATGAAATTTTCACACATTACTCAATGGACATTAACATAAATACACATTTGATGAACGTTTCTTCAGCTTTTCCACATGTCAATAAGTTACTTGATTCCTGTGGCTTAGTGAATGTATCGTTATCGGCAGATACATGAGCCATTTTGGGCACAGAGCCTTCTTAGGACCTACTGAACGATATTATAGTATCGTATAGTGGCTCAGGACAAGCGGGGCGTTGCTACTCCCTTAAGGCACGTCCTACCGCCGGCCTAGGGGGCCATGGGAGCTTTGGATTTAATAACATAATATTGAATATTTATATTGCGCAATATCCACCTAATAAGGTGCTCAAAGCGCATTTCATTATCTCTGGTCATTTGGTACAGTTCAGACCCGCACAATTATCTTGTACACATTCTCAACTCCCCGGGGAGCATACTAGCGGCGGACAACCCTATAGGTGCACCAAGCTAATTTTCAAAAGACCTTGGTAGAGAGCAGCAATGTGGATTAAATGCCTTGCTAAAGGGCAAACGGAGTGGGCAGGATTCGAACTCGGGGTCTCACGATCAGAAAGCACGTGCTGTACCGATTTTGCCACACCATTCAAAACCATTCATTATGTTATGAAATAAGACAATAGTCCCATTCTTTTCTCAAAGGTTGAATGTAATGATTCGTTCATGAGCTGTCCATGGTCGACAACTTAAATATACAATTTATCTCCGTGCTGCCATAATGAACCATATTTCTATCACTGATTTTCACCGAATTCCCGTTTATAAGGGCACATACGAGGAGGGGGGGGGGGGGGGGGGGGGGGGTGTTGTTGTCTGGATACCATTTTGTTTTCCCTACCCCCCTTGAACAAACCTGGTTATTTTATATCCCTCATTCATGTAAATGTAGAAAGATGGAAACGGATATATTATTTAGAATATTTTAGATTTCAACTCCTTTTCTGTGTCGGCATGTTCTATAGAGTACCAAAACTGTGCCATCATACACATTTTTGTTTAGAATTTCTTAATTTGAACTTGTTTTTTTTTTTCCTAAAAAGCTTTTAAAAAACAGTGATTTCCTATTGAAATAAATTCATTCGGACGGGTATATCTCAGCCAATACTAAACATATTCGAATGTTTTTCAACATTTGGACATTATTTTTGATGCTCTTTCGGAAACTGAATTTTAAATTTGGAAATTCTAAGAATAGGTTTGTGATGACGTCACACTTGACGACTCTATAGATGATACCGTATTTCGTTCGTGTGCATCTTAGAAGTTGCATTAGAAAGATAGATAGATAGATATCGGTTTTTATTGTATACATACAATAATATTCCGAGGACTAAAGCGTCTGGATGAACTATAGCCTGATAGATAGATATATAGATGGGGAAGCCATGTATACCGAACATTAATTGGACTTTTCCTCATATGTAACTTGAGGGTTCCGGCATGATGCCCCCCCCCCCCCCCCCCCCCCATAAACACTTATCAGGGGCTACCGGATTGAACGGATCTATGTGAGTTCACCTTATATTGAATGTGGGTGCTCTGGTACGACACCCCGCCCCACACACTTATATACTCGTTTTGCAGGGGGCTACTTTATACGAAACAAATCTACGAATCGTTTTATACTCATTATCCTCTCTCACATCTTCTCTCCTCTTCTCACTCTTGAAACATATTATTATTAATATAACTTTACAATACGTCGCATGAAATTTTAAGAAGTTCTTTTCATTCACATTGTGTAAATATCAATAAATAAAATAGTCATAAATGTACTGATTATTTCGGTGATGATGCTTTTAACCCCTTGTGTACGGGAACTTGGTGTGCTATTTATAAAGTCTATGGGGTTACATAATCCTACTATTACTATTACTACTACTACTACTATTACTACTACTACTACTACTAGTACTACTACTACTACTACTACTACTACTACTACTACCACTACTACTACTACTACCTCGACTACTACTACTACTACTACTACTACTACTACTACTACTGCTACTACTATTACTATGACTACTTCTACTACTACTACTACTACTACTACTACTCCAAAAACAAGAAGAAGAATAAGAAGAAGAAGAAGAAGAAGAAGAAGACCTTTTTTGACTTATCAAAATGATATCTTTATTTACAAACTATAAATCAAAGTCAGAGTTTTACAATAAATGAATAGTACATAATACAACAAAATGTTTGTTTACAATGGTTATACAAGGATAAACATTGTTATTAAAGTAAACAATGTAAAATCAATACATCATGATAATAAAAACACCTACATCAACAAAATCAATGAGCAATCATCGAAAAGGAACAGAGTATTATTGTGTGACCACGTTTTAAGAAAAGCATAAATATAAATATAAATATAAAGCACAAATGATAACAAGAAGAAACAGGAGAAGAAGAACAAGAATAATAATGAGATCGAGACAGAAGAAAATGAATATACTTACAAAATAATACAATAATGTATAATAACATGAAACAATATTTAAACATAAATATGAAAACGTAAAAATAGCATTGTAAAAAGCGTTTGTTGTTATATTGCTTAAACTTTCAAATAACTTGCCATGTTATGGATTGATGTTCTGCCGATACGATATGAGATCCACACCCAGAAGTGAACTGCAGTCAATCGCGTTAGCAACCGTTTGAATATGTTTAAACAAAGCTTGATTGGGCGCCCAGCAATTCAACACAGTCCTTAGAGTATACGAATGTGAAACAATTATTAATTCGATGCTAATATTTAACCAAGAATTCAAGGAAACGATGGCTCATGAGATCACTTTGTTCGGTGATGACATTCAAGATTACTGCCGATATTATGTCTTTAGATAACTAATGATAGTCCTATTCTCCGGTAAGTGATGTAGACAGGGTGAACCGACGTGGTTATCAGACACATTTCGACTCAATTAAATAAATCCGAGGAATGATCAGAAATCTTCGATTGCACATCATTTATATAAATGTGGACTGTTATCCACTTGAATACGTCCCGGTTAATGTCAGTGCGCATGCGCCGCAGACCACGCATGTTCTCACTTCGACTCGACGTCCAATATCCAATATCCAATACCTGTGAACGTAATGCGCATGCGCACCGCCTTTCAAGCGGTATGATTGTTATGTAGTTGAAGAGCTTAGTTCCAAAAGGCGCTAAATCAACTTTCCATACAAATTGAGTTTCCGATATCAGTACAATAATAAGCTCCTTAGCTATCTAGAAATACAAATTTTAGGACAAATTGCAGAATCAAAATCAAAATAATTTATGGAACATTCCATTTTTATATTCCCATAGGCATGTGTACAATATTGGACAAAGAAACTTTCTCTTCTCCAAAGTTGAAAAGTGGATTTAGTGCATTTTGGAATTAAGCTCTTCATTTGTTTTATATTTATATTGTTTAAGTTTGTGAGAAGAGAAATTGCGTTGATTTGTACAATGGATGTTAAAAAGATGGAAACATGATACAGAGCAGTATGAAGGTGTATTGAAACTTCGCGCACGAAAATTTCGAACTTTTTCAAAGTGTCGTAGGAGCAACAAAATTACTGTAATCTCAATGAAACAAGCATTAAAATACTCCCTCTATTCTGAGGATTCGATGTATGTAAAACATTTTCGATCTAAACTCACAATGCATGTATTATTGGCCCGATTCCGTAACATGTCGTATCAACAAGAGATTCTTCACCGAGTACGGTAGTCTCGCGCTCCATACACTTTGATACACTGCCATTGACTTAACACGCAATCCTGTGTAGCAAACTTTAACACGCATGTCAATGGGTGTGTGAAGATGCAAACTTTTGCGCGTATTAGCATCTTGGCACGCGCGCGTTGTCAAGCTTTCTACGGAGATTGCGCGATCCGAAAGTAAATTTGAAAGGAAGGTCGAATAAAGGAGCATTTTACGCAGCATTTCGATAACAACAAGTCTGTTCTACGGGAAGGATTTCGATTTAATTTGATGATTTTCCATTGTCCATAATTTATACACGAAAAAACTTACAAAAAGTGATTTTTTTTCTCAAGAAATATCGATCTTTGTTTGCTAATTTTTTGGTTGATTAGTATACAAATGATGCACAGGCTTGAGTGGATCGGTAAGAATTGGATGCACGAGTTTAACTTTGGAATGGTTTAAACCCACGAGCGCAGCGAGTGGGTTTTAGACCATTTCCAAAGTTAAAAGAGTGCATACAATTCTTACCGATCCACGAAATATGCCTGTGCAGCATTTGTTTTATAAAATGGGCGCAAACAAATGCGAAAATCAGTGAGCCATGCATAAGTAAAATGCATCAGTAAAAACTTTTACACGCTAATTGACCAATCAGAATGCAGGGATTCTTCTACCTATTTTATAATAAGTAATGTGTGCTCTTTCATTTGGCGTCAGAAATTTCCGTCGCCGTGTCCGTGTTCTAATGTTTGCGTACCGTTTATAAAAGCCTTATATGATGCGCGAAGTTTCAATACGCGCGAAGTTTGAATACTTGTCCATACATAACACCAGTATATAATAAGTATTTAAGCGCTTAGAGGCTCTTTGCAATATGCGCTATATAAATGTATATTATTATTATTATTATTATTATAAGGGCAGAGTATCTCCGTAAAAAAAATGTGACTGTTCATATAGGCTCGAACCTGCAACCCTACTTATTGAACATTTCGAAGTCCCTAACCCAATACACACGACACTCACTGGCCTCATACCAATACATACAGGTGTCAAATATACATTATCCGATTCGTCATTGATCAACGCCATACCGGTCAGAAAATAACAAGCAAATGAGCTCATTGTAACTAATTATACTACAAACTATAGAAAGTAGGTATTTTCTAATGATAATTGACCAGTGGTAACGCGTTTGCTTTGTCATAATGTTTCTACAAGCTATCGCACCTTGGCAATATTCACTTTGATGACATTTTGTCACAGTCAAGGAGCAACTTGTCGCGGTAATTAGCTAGCGGCACGGGCGTCCTCAGAATTGGGTCAGAATCTCGAAGGCTGGGCGCATGCGCATTGCTGGTTTTGTAGCTTATGTGATAATCTCGCGAATTGCGAGCTTTCACGTGACTTTGATAAGCCCTTCTTTGAAGTGGAATTGTTGGTAACTACGGTAGTGAATATGGCAGAATGGTGAGGTAATTTGAAGTACAATTTTCGCTCTTTATTTTGACATATAACTTGCATTTGTTGGGTGAAATTTAGACATGTTACGGGCTTATGAATGTTCGTTGCATTGTACCTTAATTTTGATCGTCTTTTTGCAGCATTTTTGCAAGCTGTTGTTCCTTCTTGGAACTTGACACGATTAAACATCAAATCTAATTTTCTTTCGAATGGTTATGAAGTTCCAACAATGAGCGTCAACAAGATTTCAAAATCGATTCGAGGCACACATTTTCAGATGGTTTATAAATGACCGTAAAATGAGATAAATTTCGATTTACGACGAAAGTGACCAACATTCTCCGGATATCGCGTATCCGGATTGGTTGATTATGGAATCGTGATAGGTCAGGCAAACTTTCATGACTACGTAACCGGCTTCTCCGACGATCGCTCGATCGAAAGTTTGCGTGACCTTTCATGATTATGTAACCAACCAATCAGGTAACGCGATTTTCGAAGAAATTATGGTATTTCCATTTTTGACAAACTCGAGTGTACTAGATGGTTTTAATTGTGGAACTTGACTCGATTAAAATTAAACATTATCTGGAAGTGCCCGAAAACGGAATAACACATGATACTCTTTATAGTGATATAAAAATGTCAAGTAGGCAATTGGATTTAGATCGCTTTTGCGAGCATTTTAAAACAAATATAATAAACAAATTTTGTATGATTTTGAATCGATTATTTTGCTTATTATTTTGTTCATGTAATTCTTATGACATTGCAAGAATATGAAAATATGAAGTACATTCTCTAAAATAAGACCCCAACCTCTAATATTTATTAAGGATAAGGCAAGATATCAGCGTCAGAAGTGAGCTCATTATACGGTGTTCATGATTATCGTATGAGTACCATGAAGCTGCCCCACGCAAGTTGCTCTCTTACTGTTCAGTGAAATGTAATTTGCAATTTTGTCAACGAAGCTAAACCCCTCAAAAAAAGTTCGGAAACTCAAGTTTGATCGATTATATCTATTTTCTTATGAAATCATAATGGTTATATTTGGTATCACTTGAAAGAGTGTGTATACCTCTTTAAAATGATACCAAATTCGTAAGTATCACGAGCACGAGGTATGCGCAGTATATTTGAGAATGGGGGAATGTCAGAAGTGAAATGTCACAAAATGCGCCAACAAACTTCAGTTGGAAGGTCTGACACCCATATCACGGTCTTTCTCAAGTTCAAATTCTTTCGACGATAAATATCTTGACAATGAAGTGATACTGTTGGATATGGTATCAGACAAAAGCCTGTTTAATTATCTTTCCATTGACACCTCACTTGGAATGATTATGAAAGCCGGGTAGATACAATAATTAAGGTGAATATTGGGGAGGATCGACAGCAAAATGTAAACAAAATGCATTTGATTGTGTGAAATTGAAGGCGCTGCATCCAAAAACGACTTTTTGTGGGGATATCTTAGTACTTTACTTTACACAATCATTATGAAATTCAACATGTTGAAGCGTGTTAATTTGTCAATGAAATAATGCCCCATTCATAGTGGTTATGTGCTTGAGGTGTGTGTAGTACCTCTAAATGTATGGGGCTCAAAATGACACGTTGCTAGGTCGATGTTCTACCGTTTGATATGTGGTAATAAGGGCATACCTACACGGTCAAAGAGGGCTTTAATATGCCATTTCTGGCCAGTTTGCGTACGTTTAGAGAAATTTGATGCATGTTCAATACATCAAGTCTGTGAGTTTCCTGTACTGCGCACTCACATTCAGCATAATCATTGCAAATGAGATATCATATTAAAGATAAATTAACGAGCTTTCCGATAGTGCAACACGTAATGATGATAGAGTTATGATTAATACAACAATATGTTACCGGAATCTTGAAATAAGAAGCCACGGTCTTAAATTCATAGCATTAATAGACCCCCATATCCGGTTTTACTGCGCACACCCCAATAGCATAATCATTACAGGTGAGACATAGTTTTAAGGAAAAATAAACATGCTTCCACATGATGCTAAATTTACTGATGATTATTATTAAACCCCAAAACATCTCCTCCAATAGTCGTTTTTCGGGGGGGGGGGGGGCACGTACCCCTAATACTTTGCAAAAATATAATAGAAAACATAAGGTGTGCCCCCAATAATGTTGGTGCCCCCCAAATCCTTCCGACCACGCTACGCCACTGATGGTCAAGACCACTAAGAAGTGGCCTCGACTGACCACTTACATTTTGTAAGGGGGGGGGGGGTGAAACCCCCCCCCCCCCCCGCCCCCCCCCCCCAAATAAGCCCTTTTTCATGAAGGACGGATATTGAACCTCTCAACCCCTCATGGGTACGCGGCGTACGTCTATGCCCTAATATAGATCTAGTTATATGCCTCCTTGATTGTAACAAGGTTCCATGGGCTAATAGACTATGCACGGGCACGACTAGACATCTTTTACTATAAGGACGAGAGCTGTATATTATAAGAAAGCTTTATATACAGCTCTATGGAGTACTATGGGGGGGGGGGGGGGGGGGAGGGTCTCGAGACCACATTCAAGTTGAAACAGGGGGAATTCAAGTCCCCCCAAAACGTAATTTGTTTGGTCAAGGGGGGGGGGGGGGGGGTGGGGGGGTTGACTCGGTTTACTGATCACCTATTGCCAAATAATTCATTTGGATGGGCATATCTCAGCTAATACTTATGCGTCGATCACGGGGGGGGGGGATATATCCCCCCCCCCCCCAATATTTCAGGTTGGGGGGGGGGGGGGGGTGGCCTGTATTATCATCCCCCCCAACAAAAATATTTGGGTTTCAAAAATATATAATAACATTAACATTAAGAAGCATTGCCCCCTCTCATGAATGGAAGTTGTTACTATAGTTTTCTTTAAACAACTTTTTGATAATGCTTAACTGCCCAAATCCAAAATATTCCGGGGCTGCGCCCCTGGAACCCCCATTAAGGTTATTTGACCCAGTCCCAGCCCTGTACTCATTAAATGGTTTTAAATGGCCCACTGTGCATCTGCGCTTCGCTCACTAGAAGTGAGCTAACTATTCAATAGTTAATTGTATTTCTGGATATTACAAATCCCAAAGCTTCGCCCCCTGGACCCCCAATAAGCTTTCCAATGTGGGTATCCCTTGACTTATTCTATTCAGGTTTCCATCAGGATGATTGCAATCGACAGTATTTATCTATCAGACTAAAATTCATCCATACTTGGACAGTGCCCTCATCATAGCAGGAGCTTGCAATATGCACTTAATAATCTTCCAATCTCTAAACAGCTAAATCAAAAGCCAATTAACTAAAGAATAGTTAACTCTATATTTACATATAGACAACATATTCATATCTGGATATTACAAATCCCAAAGCTTCCGGGGGCTCCGCCCCCTGGACCCCAAATAAGTGGGTAACCCATGACTGATTCTATTCAGGGTTCCATCAGGATGCTTGCAAATGGGCAATTCCACGCCAAATGAGCCAAAAGTGGAAAAATCCAATGAGGATTATTTCTGATCTTGTTTATTTTTTCTGGGTTATTTTTTTCATAAATCATGATTACATAATGATATCTTGCAAGTTACATGATTTAAAAAAAAAATATTGGGCGTCTCCTGATAGGAGAAACAGACACCATACATGAATCTATACATATGGGACTAAACAGTGCCTATTTCTAGATTTTCTTTATTTTTTGCATTCCGTTCTAGTATTTTTCTGCTTTAAGGTACCAAATTGGATGATTGAATATCACATTATGTATTCAGATTAAAAATTCAGTCTTTTGAGAGCCCTAAAGTATATTCTTAATGAATAAAAAACTCTGTCCTTCCGTTACCGAACAGTGAAACAATTAACTTTTTGTAATTAATATACCAATAGCCTTTTTTTTTCAAATAAGTGTTGTAATACTCTTAAAACATTAGGGAATGGACTATGAGCCAATATTACATGATAGTCCCCTTAACTTCACAGAGATTGGATCATAACTAAAGGACTTGAAAATCCATGTCCATTTTGCCGTCCTTCCGTTACCTGCCTCATTAGTGTTCATTATATAATAAACGTAATGTAAAACAAAATATTTAAAAATAGAAATTTAAAGGTGTCCCATCAAGAGTCTCAAAAATGTAATTTACAATGATAAATCATAAGCAGGATTCTAGAATTATTTGATTTAATTTCAAAAATTGCGTCTGAATGCCCTTCCGTTACCGTGGAATTGCCCACATATGTATATATCAGGCTAAAGTTCATATTGGACAAAGCCCAGCTCATAACATGATGCTTGCAATGTGCTCTTAATAATTTTCCAATTTCTAAACATCAGAATTCAAAAGCTTTCGGGCCCCCTAACCCCCCCCCCCCCCCCCCCCCCTCAGCCATAAAAAAAAAAAACAGGCACGATGCCGGGTTGTCGCTTCGCTCCCTCGCCAGAGATGGTGAACGAATCATCCCCCCAATGGCGAGAAGAAATCGACGCCCTTGACATACAGTATTCAAGTGATTTTCGGTACTTCGACATTGTTCTTTCTTTATATTATAGTTACTCTATGTTTCGGACAATGAAGTTCAAATTTGAAGTAAAAACAAAAATGTTTTCGATGACGTCACACTGCATTGTTGTCGTTGATATTATTAATGTATTGTTAGTGAAATATTCTACTGTCGGCTTTTTAGCGCTAGACGCTCTGATTGCCGCCAGCGTTGCGAGCCGATAACACCGTCGTCGATAACCATTTGTCGATTATAGAATGTCAGTTACCATGGTTACTGGTAGTCATAAATACATTGAAATTTTGTTTTTTGTGCTAATTTTGTAGTCTGTATTTACGACTGCGGATGGACAGACCCCGCAGTAACAGATTTTCGGTAATCGACAAATGGTTGTCAATGAGGATGTTATCTGCTCGAACGGCGGGCGGTAATCATACTCATACTCATAGCGTCTAGCGCTAGAGGGCAGACAATAAAATGTTTCAGTAACATTGTCAAAGAGGCCATAAAAGCGCTATATTTGTAGATTTGAATCGAGTGTGCATGAGAATGAAGATGAAATATAATATTGAACAATAAGAATGTATACATTTGTAAATTTGTAACAATGTGCGCATGACACGCACAAGCGACCAGAGCAATGCTAAATTGATTTGTAGGCTACACAGGATCTGCAATACATGAACTATGCTATGGGCTATGGCATCTAAATGATGACCCGGTACAGAAAAAGTTGTAAAGTTTACATGCAAAAGTTACATGTGTGTAATCAAATTCTAATCATGCTTATAGTCCCGTATCCGTACTACTGATGCTGTTTCCTCTTTTGTCTTAAAATTTAGATTGGGGGTTCAGAGACATTATGATAACAAGCACTGACGGGCTCATTCAAAGCAGATGATGTCACGTTGACAGCTGAGATGCGTACTGAGTCTTGGCACCAACCTGACAACAGTCAACAAAATGGCATCATTGGTAAGTTTGTTATTTGATATGGATGGTATACATGTAAGTAGTACTGCATTGAGCCATTGTTGGGTGGCGGGCGAACAGTGACAGTGTAGCATGACTCGACACACAGTGACACAGTAAAATTGCAGAAGTCATATTTTGGTGGCCTGATTGTCAAGGAGATTTTCAACCTCTCATTGACTAAGTCTTACAATTCTTGTTTTCTTCAATGTCATCTGTTGTCACAGATTTGACCATGAATTAGTGATATTTTGAAAAGTGCACAATTTGTTCATGAAATCACATTTTGGGCCAGGAAATTTGTTTTCAGGGCCACCATAGAAGGGAAAGAAATTATTTCACTAATTCACTTGCCCGACTTGGCCGCCAGCGAAATAAAAGGTACTGTACTCGGTATTCTATCGTAAATTACCCTTAACTGCTACGTCTTTCTGATTCTTCAGAATCTTCTTCTTTCTTAGAACTTGGATCAGGGGTTGTAATCATTGCAAATTGATGACAAATTGCTTTCGTAAGCCCATTCACAAGGATGTTCGCCAAAGTGTTAGAGCATCTCTAAACTATAACACTAATATATTCAAAATACAAATAAAAGGAAGGCAATATATTAACCTCTATTCATTGTTCTATTTTCAGCTCTTGCTACAGCTGCTTCAAAGACATCTCGAGTTTAGGAGAGCTAGCTTTGGCTGGACAGGAAAATAAAGACTACGAAACAGGTACTTTTATCGGTTGTAATGATCAACTATCAGCGCAGTGTAACGGAAAACCCCAAATAAATCCAAGATGGCCGCTCCTGAAATTAGTCGAGCAAGAATAAATGTGTTCTTTCGTTGGTTTATAGGATCGGGATGATCTTTATTTGAATCATTGAAATACTGTAAGCAACTAGAATACTGGACTCACAATTCAGTTTGTTTTGAACAGTAAAAAAATAATACATTCATGAAATAAATACATTCAAACAGACTAAAATCATTCTCTCCTTACAAAAGCCAAAGGCGGCCATCTTGGATTTACGTTACTGAAAATGGCAATGGACATTCTCACTTATTAATTATTATGTTGTAATACCAAATGCAATAATGGCTAGAGTACAAACGACCATATCTCACGACTCTAATAGTTGGCCTAATTTTCACAATTAGGCTCTTTATGATATATTAATATGTGGGGCTTGAACTGGCTGCTAAGTGAGATTTGGCATCAGAAAATTAGCCTAAAATCACTACTGTGTTTATTTTCATGGAATTTTGTTTCTGCGGTCCTAGTTTACAAGTCATCAACTATGGAATAAATGCCAAAATATGCTGCATTCATTAGTTCCTACATTAAAGAAATATTTTCCTACTGTACCATTATTGTTGAGAAACATTGTACAATATGATTGACAAAAAATACCCAGGTACTTTTTGCTTATTAATGGCTTTAGCAATAAAAGAAAAGAATAATGTTCATGTATATGCTAATGAGGTGCACCCATCTTGGATTTCAGGGTGTTGCCCATATGGCACATGGAAATGAGTACCGGAAAGCACGACAGTGACCTGCCCGGTGACCATGACCTTGATTCACGGCCTGATAATCGTGTTAGACGATCATCTAGAGAAAGACTCGAGCCAGCGTAGCTAAGAGATTATTTATACAGAAATCGGTTGTTTAAAATATTAACAAGTGGGATTCACACACACACACCCACAATGGTCATTGATTTGTTTAACCTTGAATTTAAGCATCTAATAACTCATTCATTATGACCATTGGAATATAGATTAAGATAGATCGGAGGAGCTATTTGATATGGACATTAATACACAGATAAATCAATCAATGTGACTCATGAACACATGGAAAGACACATTTAAACTTGGATGCCGATGCAGACAGAATGACAATTCATTAATTTCTTTGATATAAACTGTATAAAAACACAAATAGACACATTTAGATTTGGAATGACAATTTAGTGTTTTTTCTAAAACCAAAATCAATACTTTGGAAACAGAAAACGTGATGAGTGAATGTTAAAGAAACCCCATATTGGTTTTATGGACAATTATAATATTAAAGGGATAGTTGAGTTCTGGTAAGGAGAGTACAGTTTTGGTGTAACTGAATTTTATTAACCAAAACCTGCATCATTACATTACAAACTAATAGTTATAACTAGAAAGGAACACAAAATTACAAATGACGTAGTAAAGATCATGTTATCATTCAAAAAGAGCCGTTAAAACGTAAGAGGGCGCTCTCTAAACACTCATCGGTTTCAACCATTTTGAATAAAATATTGTGCATGTGATGTTTTGTTGAAATATTGATTAGATAGAGAAATAACCAACAACTATTTAGATACCTATTTTGTACAAGAGACAACAGCTCATTTCTATCCGAAGTGTCACTGGAATATGGCGAAAGCAACACGAAGGGGCAAGCGGGGTACAGAGACAAGGCAGCCGCCACCAGGATCTCCCCCCAACAGAAGAAAGAGGCAGCTGCAGCTCAGGCAGAAGAGGACACGGATAGCGTCATGGAGGACAGGGTCATTCCAAGAAGAGAAGATAGCCCAGTTCTTCGAGGACAACCTATTATTTTATGACATGGGGGACAACGAGAACAAGAATACGGTGAATACGCCATCCTCTCCCTCAGCCGGGCAAAGTGCTGGGATTGTGGTATCAACGGCATCGTAGACCTTGACCTTTCAGATGCAGATAACCAGCCTGTATAAACCACATATATACGCAGGTTGCCCGTGAGAAATTCCCGGTGGCCGGTGGGAGACCGCCCGGGAATCGGTGGGTCATCGGTCGGTCACTGCCGGGACGCCGCGCGGAGAAACTCTCCGATTTCGCCCAGTTTTGACGTAAAATCGTCCGGTGACCGACGGGACACCGACAGGTCACCGCCCAGGCATCGCTGGGGCTCTACAGCTTCTCGACTTCTCCAAAAATCGTTGGGCGATGCCTAAATTCCAGCGGCGACCGAGCAGGCTACAAATTAGTCGGTCGCCGCTCTGAGTTGTGACCGTAGCATTAGCGCTAGACGCTCCGATTGCCGCCATTACAATTATAATATTAAAGGGATAGTTGAGTTCTGGTAAGGAGGGTAGAGTTTTGTTGTAACTGAATTTTAGTAACCAAAACCTGCATCATTACATTACAAACTAATAATTATAACTAGAAAGGAACACAAAATTACAAATGACGTAGTAAAGATCATGTTATCATTCAAAAAGAGCCGTTAAAACTTAAGAGGGCGCTCTCTAAACACTCATCGGTTTCAACCATTTTGAATAAAATATTGTGCATGTGATGTTTTGTTGAAATATTGATTAGATAGAGAAATAACCAACAACTATTTAGATACCTATTTTGTAACTTTTTGAAAAGAGGAAGCATTTTTTTGAAATGTTAACGGCTGGTTCAAAATTCTCTAATAAACCTGGGGCCCCAGCTTTATTATAAATTGGAAGAAGGAGGGTGTGTGTGAGTGAGGAGGGGAGGAACAAGGGTGGGGAAGGAAGAGGGAGGGTGTATGGGGGTGGGGGAGGAGGGAAGGGGTTGAGGACGGATGAGCGAGGGTATGTGGGGTCGGGAGGGTTTGGATGGAGGTGGGGAAGGAACAGGGAGGGTGTGTGTGAGTGAGGAGGGGAGGAACAAAGGGTGGGGAAGGAAGACGGAGGGTGTTATGGGGGTGGGGAGAGGAGGGAATGGGGAGGGTATGTGGGGTGGGGAGGGTTTGGAAGGAGGTGGGGAAGGAACAGGAAGGTGTGTGTGAGTGAGGAGAGGAGGAAAAAGTGTGGGGAAGGAAGAGGGAGGGTGTATGGGGTGAGGAGGGAAGGGAAGGAGGTGGGGAAGGAAGAGGGAGAGTCTGGGTGGGGAAGGGAGGGAAGGAGGTGGGGAAGGAAAAGGGAGTGTGTGTGTGTGTGTGTGTATGTGTGTGTGGGTGTGTGTGTGTGTGTGTGTGTGTGTGTGTCTGTGTGTGTGTGTGTGTGTGTGTGTGTGTGTGTGTGTGCGTGTGTGTGTGTGTGTGTGTGTGTGTGTGTGTGTGTGCGTGCGTGTGTGTGTGTGTGTGTGTGTGTGTGTGTGTGTGTGTGTGTGTGTGTGTGTGTGTGTGTGTGTGTGTGTGTGTGTGTGTATGTGTGGACGGGGAGAGGAGGGAAAGAGGTGGGGAAGGAAAAGGTCTGGTCTGGTCTTTTTTTTAGCTTTTACCCGGAAAATTGATTTAGAGAATATAAAGATAAACACACCTAATATGTTCCTAATTTTATCATGTGGGACACATTTAAGGTTTCAAAAGTAATTACATATTGTTATAGCCTATGAATTTGTTTCGTGTTTCATTATTTCATATTCCAAAAGCCAATGCACACCTATAATGTGACAACAAATTATCCTAATCATAATATTTCATATAAGAATTATCAGGGTTCCCTTCAACCCCTGTCCAATCCTCTACACCTATAGGCTGGAATCATAAATGTTGTAGGCAAGTACATAATATAGTCTAATTTAAGCTTGTCTCTTTTAATTTGCAACAATTAATCTTATTTGTCCATTTGTGAGGAATGTGGTCAATTGCTCATGCAGTGCATTAATTATTCATCAACGGGTCTGAAAATAGACTATCAAGATAGGATCACTGTACACATTTACAGTACGTTATAATGCAGTCGGCATGGTTGGAAGACAGATTATGGAAGGGGACGGTATCCCACCGTGTCCATCAGATTACAGAAGATGTCATTCCTTCAGTATTTACCGTGTGCCTTTTGTCTTCTTTTACGGTGGCTTACTGTGTGCTTTTTGTGAATCGGGTGCAATATCACTGCAAGATTTGTATGAATGATGTGTGATATTTTGGTAGGAGAAGAATAGTGTTCACCTAGTGAAAAAAGTAAAAATTGATGTCATAATTGTTTTAACCCGATCGTTCGTGTAAAGTATCGGGATACTACGGACGATCGAAGTATCCGGAAAAGGATACTAATTGAGTCTTAAATATCTCACTAACGAGGGAGACATTTGAAAAATCAAAACCCATTTCATTCTTCTGGTACCGTAAGCCAAATAACAAGGTACAAGAGAAGTGTGAAAGCTCCAAGTGATTTTGTTTGAATTTTACGAAGTTAATGGTTCACTTTACGCTTCATTGATCGAAATATGATCTCATTTCAATTAATTTGTTTAGAAATTATAGAATTGCGTGTTTGCTATTACGCATAACAATTGTCATACATATGCATGTATCTATATTCATGAAGAATCCACAGACTGATAGATTAGGAACATCAACTTGATGACAATTTATTGGCCAAAGTTAATTAGCCAGAGTGACTTTAGCTCGCTATAATATTGGTCGTTCTGTTTATAATTCATATAAACTGTAATGCATTTTCCATTTAACTAATTGGTAATATTACGAATATGTGAAGAGCATGAATAAGAGGGGGATGTGGGGGTGAGACAATTAGTTTCTTGTATATATCAATTTTTGCTACATTCTACAATTATGATTATTTCTGCCAGATCCCATTTGTAGTCAATTGTTGTATTCATCACAATTTCACCATCAATTATATTTCCAAGGTCTATCAAATTTAATCTTCCAAGCTTCCAATGAGACTGGCAATGCCATCTGTATGGATCACTTTTACATCCGTTGTCCAAATTAAAGCAATTTCTCTTTTCATCAACTAACAATATAATTCAAAATAACAAAGTCTTAAGTAAAAATAATAACTTCCTCGATGTGATGTATGTATAAGTTTGTGTGAGAGTGTTTTCGCGTGTGTACATGTGTTTGTTTGTACGTGTGTGCGGGTATGTTTGTGTTTGTATGTATGTGTGCCTGTACGTATGCGTGTGTATGTGTTTGTACGTGTACGTATGTACGGGTGTGTATGCGTATGTGTGTGAATGCATATATATGTGTGTGCGTGTGTATGCGTTCGTGCAGGTATATGTGTGTGTGCGTTTATATGCGTGTGTATGCGTGTCATTCTATGTGAATGAAAGTACGTATGCGTGTGTATGCGTATGTCCGTGTATATATGTATATATGTATGCGTGTGTATGCATATGTTCTTGCAAGCGAGCATGTTTGTGTGTGCGCGCGTGTATGTGTGCGTTGATGTGCGTGTGTATATGCGTGCGTTGGTGGGTGTATACGTGTGTGTATGTGTTTCGTCGTGTTGAATTTGTTCGTACTTGTAAATTCACCGTTATCTTTAATAACTTTCATATTATTATGCACATGCTCACTCCATCGAAACTCCACAACGAATGGCCGTATAATCCCAAAACTTTCCATCGCTACTTCTCACGTGGCTGCGGTGCGGGGGTAGCGTCTGCAAGACACCAGCGCTCAAGGGGCACCCTGGCCCATAGACCCCCGCTCGCAAATTTGCGTTTCCCAAACCATTCAGCAACTCCTTCATTTGTCCTTGTGAATTAGCGACTTGGTCAGAGACCACGCATACCCGAAATTTCCGACTTGTATAATTTCGAACATTTAGTCGAGTGCCGAACGAATAGCAAATACAAAAATTGTTGGACCAAGGTCGGATTCGAACCAGGGATCTGTAGCGTATCAATCTAACTCTCTATCCACGGAGCTATTTCGGATTGCTTGATTGGTGTTGTTTTTTAAGGATATATATACCCTAACACTAACCCTTACCCTAACCCTAATGTTGGTGCCTATAGGTCAGAATTAGTGGCTATAGGTCAGATTTAGTGGCTGTAGGTCAGATTTAGTGGATATAAGTCATATTTAGTGGCTATAAGTCTATTTATAACTCGAATTGAATACGCGCGCTTTGTCTCCATTCAAGTCACCCGATTTCAATTAAACGGGCATATCTAATGCGTTAGTGCCATTATGTAGCTGAATGGTTTGGGAATCACAAACTCGCCCCCCCCCCCCCCCCCCGCTCCCCGCATTAGCCTTGTGGTTACGTAAGAGATGTTTTAACTGCAATTCCGTTCATTAAAACGTATTACTATACCACTTTACCTGTTCTATCTATTAAATATTTCAATCCCCCAATAGTGCCTTACCGACCCACCAGGCTCCCGTGGACAAATAAATAATCGGGTGAAGTAGGGAAGGTGCCCCAACCACCCCCTCCCCCCTAGGTACCCGTACACAATTAATGAATTGGGTGAGGTAAGGAAGGTACCCCTCCCCCCTCCCCCCCCCCCCCTCCCAGGTTCCCGTACACAATTAATTAATTGGGTGAGGTAAGGAAACTGCCCGACCCCCCCCCCCCTCCCCAGGTTCCCGTAGACAATTAATTAATTGTGTGATGTAAGGAAGGTGCCCCGACCCCCCCCCCCCCCTCCCCCTCCCCCATGTTCCCGTAGACAATTAATTCATTGGGTGAGGTAAGGAAGGTACCCTCCTCCCCCTCCCCCCCCCCCTCCCCCCAGGTTTCCATAGACAACTAATTAATTGGATGAGGTAAGGAAGGTCCCCCCGACCCCCTCCCCCCCTCCCCCACGTTCACGTAGACAATTAATTAATTGGATGATGTAAGGAAGGTACCCTCCGAACCCCCCCCCCCCTCCCCCACTTTCCCGTAGACAATTAATTAATTGGGAGATGTAAGGAAGGTGCACCGACCCCCCCCCCCCCCCCCCCGGGCCCCTCCCCACGTTCCCGTAGACAATTAATTAAGTGGGTGAGGTAAGGAAGGTGCCCAACCCCCCCCCCCCCCCCCCCCTAGGTTTCCGAAGAAAATGAATTAATTGGATGTGGTAAGGAAAATGCCCCCGATCCCCCCCCCCCCCCCCTGCTTCGCTGTGTGGGTTTGATATGTCGTGTATACATTAAGAGCATAATTAAACCATACTTTATAGTGATGATGTTCTTTCTACTGGTAATTGATCAGTTGTTAGTCAAATTACAGTATAGTTAGGCAGCTGAGGGCCTGTAATCAAAACAATTGTGCACAAAATGAAAGAAATGTGAATTTTCACAGATAGTTCATATTATCATAACGTTTAATTTCCCTCGTGGAAGTTTGCTAATTATGACCATGAGGGGCGGGACAGGGTCTTGAAAGAAAGGGGGTGCAAAGTGCGTTATTACACCATTGTATGGGTATCTAACATGACTTGATTCTTTCCTTAATATGTTAATGGGTTAAAAGTGACCTGAAAATCACATTGTCCATTATTATATAATATATGATTATTTTATGGGGTAATTGTATGGGGTAAATGCAAAGGAGTGGGACACCCCCCCCCCCCCCCCCTTCACTTTTCACATGTGTCTAAAGTTTACTTATCGTTCTTTAGTCCAACATTATTTATTGATTCATATTCTAGAAGGGTTAAGAATATATTTTAGCTTTGTTGACACCATGGCAACATTGGGCAACTCTTTTTAAAGCATTATAAACTAAATTAGCTAATTTGCATATTTGTGAAATAATGTCAGGGGTCATTTTCTAGCTAGGAATTGTACAACATTGATAACAAGCAAGTATTCTAGGGTATGTGGAGGCAAGGATTACATTTCTGGTGCTCGTTTGTAACTGCCATATGGGCAACACCCAGAAATCCAAGATGGCTGCCCCTAATTTGCATATTTATGAATATTAATGATTTTCTGTGGCTACAGCCTCTTATAAATCATTATTACAGACGATTTTCCTCAATTATGTTCTAAATGCGTGTTAAAGATAATTTAGCTTGATTGCCACCTCGGCAACCTCTAGCAATGCATACAATTATCATAATTAGGTATTTTACCTAATTTGCATATTCCCACAAATCGAGTATATTCGGAACCCAGGAAGTAAAAATGACAAGGAATACCACTTTTCCAAGGTTTAAGGGGGAAAAAAATCCATCCATGATACTTAGTTTGACGTATCATCTTGGCAACTCACATAAATCCAAAAGGGCCGAAAAATGCTATTTGCCACTTTAATGGCATTTATTTTATAAAAGTATGATTTGTTTACATTCAAGTATTCTAGTTGCTTATTCCAATAATTAAGAATCCAAACATTATAATATCGATCTAATATAACCGAAATAATATAGTCGTGTATCATAACATGTGTAATTTGGGGAGCAGCCATCTTGGATTTGAGATGGTTGCCATGGTTAAACAAGGAAGTAAGTATCAAAAATGGATCTGTTGCCCCCGAAAACCTTGGAAAAGTGGTATTACTTGTCATGTTTACTGTCCGAGTTCCCAATATACTTGATTTGGGGGAATATGCAAATTATATAAAATACCTAATTATGCAAATAATATGCATTGCTAGAGGTTGCCATGATGGCAACTAATCTTTGAAATCTTAAATACATACTTCGAACATAACTGACAAATAATAATCTGGAATTATTGCTTAATAAGGGGCTGTAGCCACTGAAAATCAATAATATTCATAAATATGCAAATTTGAGGCAGCCATCTTGGATTTTGGGATGTTTCCCATATGGCACTTACAAACGAGCACCAGAAATGGAATCCTTGCCCCAAAATACCCTAGAATACTTGTTTTTATCAATATTCTACTATTCCTCGATAGAAAATGACCCATGACCTTATTACACAAATATGCAAATTAGCTAATTAACTTTAAAAGGTGGGAACAAAGCTAAAATTTCTTCTTAAACCTTCTAGAATATGAATCAATAAAAAACGTTAGACTAAAGAACGTATCCAGGTCTAATACACAAGTATAGGTCCGTCTACAGGACTATTTACTTACTTCAATTACATTGATTGTGCATAGATATTGAGCTCCATAACCTTTAACCCCATGACCCCAACATCTTTAAATCAGATCATTGTCACCCCACGGATGCGAGGCTAACTGCTACAATCATATTTAAAACGAAATATAGGAGAAGCGTTAAGAATGATGCCTCAAAGCGGCAATATAGGGCGGTAACAAGGTCATGACCTCTAAAGGTCACTTGGGGTCAAATTGAGCAAACTTCCACAAGGGAAACTAATTCACATATAATGAAGATTATATGGTAGGACTTTCATGTTTCTTTCAAAAAGTGCACAATTGTTACCCTTAGCCGCCTAACTAGTAGTGGGAAGCACCCCACACAGATATAAATGTGAGTACCAGGAAGCTGCCCCACGCAAGTTGCTCTCTTACTGTTCATTATATATGTTCACAAATATGCTTTTATCACCTGTCACGTGATAGTATGTATCATAACTTAGCAGTTAATGTTAAGATTTGGACAAAAACTGTTTTGAAATCGACTAATTGTGCATTATAAGGTTCACAATAAAACGATATTTGACACAGTTCAATTTAACCTCATGCGGAACCGCGTATACGTTGCGTGCAAAAGATTATGCTAGCGCACGACGTGTTCATGGTATGCGGGCGTGTCGATATCTCCAGCCCAGCGCTAGCGGCTCGGACAGGTGCGAACGAGTGGTTAATTTAAGCAAGATTTAACTGGCGTGCATTGAATTCCTCCGATACTTCTGCATTAACGATAAAAAGGTGCGGATTTTACCACACAAGCGCTTTTTAAATCTTATTCAACAATACTGATCAATTAGTTTGGCCAATAAAGATGTTTTGGGTAACTTTCCAAATACTGTTATTTGGCATTAAAGGGAGAGATCCAATTTTGCAAGCCAAAATTCAAAAGTTGCGAGGTTATTGTCTTATATGAAAGGAAATGTCATTTAATAGCATGCCTGGAAAAATTAGGGCTTGAAATCTCTTTTTCAAGAAGTTATATACCTAAAACTGAATAAACTGAGGGACGTCGGTTAATTAAGTACATACGTATTTTCGGCCCGTGAGTAAGTTCGTACATAGATTTCACGGAGTGCCAGATCGGTATGCATGACCCCTACGTGACCCGCGCTAGCTACGTGACCCGCGCATAAGTACTAATGTGTGAGCGTTTACCAAGCAAAATACCCAAACATCGCTTAAACTGACTACATGTAATTATATATTCTATTCTATATCTTTTTGAGATCTTTTTCCGTGACATACGTTAACAAATGTCGGCTTCACAATACCTTTACGAGAATTAGTACTATATTGTTGTAATATTATGCTAAATTAGTTGAATTCCTTTATTGACCGATATATAGTTTAAATGGAGGGACGCATTCAGACGCGTTCAGACGTTTTGTAAAAGTGGACCTGTCCCTTTAAGCGTTCGCTGTGTCAACATGTTTGAATATACAAACTCTGTTTATGAATATGGACTAATCACCATAGAGTGACAGCACTTAATTTAATGAAAGTTTCGCAGCAAAATATAATTTGGATAAGTAACATTACCAATATCGATCGTCGCGTGTTAATATTACATGAAATTGTCCTAATTGCACTGAACGAGTCGCGTATAATAGGAAGTACGCGGCAACATGACAGGGAGGGGAATCGGAGCGGTTAACGAGATTGTTTGCCCCCAAATCACTCAGGTATTCAATTGTGTTATTTTCAACATTTCATACAAATATAGTTTAGCATTGATATTATTTCACGTTTTGCCAAGTAATCTATTATTGAAAGGTAATTTCGTTCGAATACGCGATGACAATTTAGTTTTACCTCTCATATATGCACACTCACACACACAAACACGCAAACATACACATACAAACACACTCAAGCAAACACAAACACAAACATATACTCACACATACATACATATCCGCAAACATACGGACATAGTATACACAAACACACATGCACACATACAACACATACACGAGTAGATACATACTAACACATACACACTCACATATACGCACGCACACGCACACACACACATACACACATGTATGCACATATACACACACATACGCATATACAGACACATACACACATGCATACAGACAGCACACACATACACACGCACATACACACATACAGACGCACGCACACACGCGTATATACATATGTACGCAAATATGCATATATATACACACACATACAGACACACTCACACACACACAGTCACACACACACACATACACACATTCCTACACACATACAGCCATATGCACAAACACATACACACATATACACACACATTCACACAAACACACACACACATATAATATGCACACATACATACATACACGCAAATAAACGCATTATACACAGGCATAACACACACACACACGCACACATGCACAAATATACAAATGCACACAGACACACGCACACACACAAATACACAAATGCATAATTTGATTCATCACCTTACCCGAGCATCTGCGGCTGTATGTACTGCAAGTCTAGCAAAGGCCGTTTAAGGCTAATGTAGCGGGACAGGATTCTGGCTCTGCTTGGGTTAATGGGGAGCTAGATAAAATGGTAATTAGTAGGCGAATACTTTGGATATTTTAGGAGCGTCGCGGTCTAGGGTGATTATTTGTTATATAATTATGGTGTCGCACGTTCTAGATACTGCTCTTTTGTTTGAACATAGTTAGAATGCTTGGTATTGTCTCTCCCTCGGAAATGCTGTTGGTGGGCGTGACTTTGGTGAATCTGGGAATGTGGGTGGAGCTGAATGATGCACGCGAGTTGTAAGAGTATGATTGGATGTGTCCGGTTGCGGATGTGTGTGTGTTTGCGTGTGCATAAAGTGTAGGCCGGCCGGTTACACGTGTCACAGCCGGTTAGGATTGTGGTTAGATTCATAACCAATTTACGATAGGGTTGTGGAACTACCATCTGTATCACTGTGTTACCACTAACCACACTCTTTGGTTCAAACTTTCGATACAGTAATCCACCCTCTATAAAAAAAAAGTTGGAATGAGACTCGCCTTCATCTGTCTGGTCCAGGCATACAAGTCATGGTGGCTGGAGACTGTGCAATTACTGATGGCCGCGCCTATCTCAAAATGGCCGCCAAATATCGCTTTGCCCCCGTTGCCTACTGCCATATAGAACCACTACTAAATAAGGACTTTCAAGAGCATAATAGTTGTATGTCTTTGCTCCTCGACTTCTAATCTTCAAGTGAAGTTAAATATGCCCAAGCCCAGTAATGTCCACGCCCCTCATAGCAAGGACAAACTACTATCTAAATTAGCATATCTGCCTATTCTAATTCCCCCTTACAAGATTACCCCCATCTGGGTAGCAACAGTATAACAATTATATAGGAATGAATGAAATTCGCCAAATAGCTATTAAAGTTATGGTGAAATCCCGACTTTGATTCAGGTTAATAGCTTTAAATATGTGCCTATATTGATATACCACACTCTTTTTTTCAAAGTTGGGCAAAAAGGGTAAATTTCATGCAACTTTTTTGCTTGTTTTCGCATCGGCGTTCAATGCTGCTAAAAAAGGTTATTTATAGCGGAGCGGGAATGTGCGCACGTGCAACACAGATCATGACATCACAAGCATACCGCAACACAGAGGAACGTGTATGGTTTACATGCAGAGCCTATATGACTTGCGAGTAAAACAAACTCGCTTTTGCTTGTAAATTGAGGCTGAACTGAAAATTCCTAAGAAATTAATTATAGCAGCTTGCAGCAACACATCTGAGTGTAGATCGTCCATGATATAAACTTTAACAGATGTTTGCAAATATTGAACAATCGAAGTAATATCTCTCTGTCAACGTGAGTATTGCACTCAGTGTGTACGTCTATGACCGAGATATACTGCGATTGCCTGCATGTGACGTCACAAGGATGACGTCATTTTTCTTCGCCCGGATTATTAAAGTGAATTTAAAAGGTGATTTGTTTTTGTTTACGGGGTTTCCGACGCGGAAAATATGTTTTTATTAGTAATCTTAATGAAAATCTACCTTAGATACAGTAAAACAGACTGTTTAAGTAGTTTTCTTGTCAGCCAACCTTTAAATCAAATAGCAACTATTTCATGAAAAGAAGTTCTCTCCCTCAGCAACAAGAAATGTAAAGGTTGCAACCTAGTAACCAACAACAAAAGAGCCAAGCATGCCTCACTGGGATGAACCTGGGAAACTTAAACGAAACTGCACAGCAGTTGTGTGCGTTCAACCGGCCTGGGGCTCTGGCCTGAATATAATTATAATCTAATTTAACAAATGAAGCACTAATCCTAATGACATGTGCTCGCTACAGCTAGCATAGTCCTCAATGTTTACAAAAAAAACACAAATTAGAAATTACTTATAACAATACGAATGTGTTTGCATGTAGTTCGTCATGTGCGGCATTTCCGAGGACGGTTTACGAAGCATTCATACTAACTAATGAAGTGCCAAAATAAGGGAATTAAAAGGGTGGATTAATATTGCGCATTGCGGCATCGTGATAAGGTGTATCGTCCATAAAGTTCGGGAGATTTTATTGTTCAAATAGTCAATTTTAAAACCGCCTTTGTCAAACGTTTTACATTAACAGATAAGCAATAATATATTCTTTTTCATGGTCGGTGATAACTGGCATGCCCACGATTTGTGTTATGGGCTTTATCAAATTCGTTCATTAGTATTATTATAAATTTGTTTGTGTGGGGGCGTTTCTCATTACTGCTATTTGGCTTTAATGTAGGAACCACCAGGTTCCCGTAGGCAATGTGTTAACATAATACGTATGACGTTATTATACTGTACGTTCGAAAATTATAATACAATGGCGACTATCATTATTAGTGTTATTTTTGTGAAAATCGTGTAACAAACAAGTTTAGTCACTAACATGTAGCAGACCAAACGAAAACTATCATCTAAGAATGATGTGTGTATTAGTATATTCAGGACCTTGGCTAAAAACAGCAACATAGCTGCCCATGCTATCCTGAATAAATATTGTTGAATGAATAAATTAATACAAAAACATTTTATTTTATCAATGAATGATTCTTAGGTTGGGTAATTTGATTATATTAAATAATTTGCCTTATCCCAACATAAATAAACATCGAATGTTCAGTGCATGTTTGAGCCGCTGTGAAAAAATATCACAGGCGGACTCGGGTAGGAATCGAACCCACAACCTCCTGATTACTAGACAGGCGTCATACCACTAGACCACCGAGATTGCCCATTGTCAGAATCATTCATTGATAAATTAACGCAGTACCTACTGCTATTATGTGAATCGAACCAGCCATAACCATTGGGCAATCTCGGTGGTCTAGTGGTATGACGCCTGTCTAGTAATCAGGAGGTTGTGGGTTCGATTCCTACCCGAGTCCGCCTGTGATATTTGTTCACAGCGGCTCAAACATGCACTGAACATTCGGTGTTTATTTATGTTGGGATAAGGCAAATTATTTAATATAACATTTTATTGTATTACAATTTGTACACTCCTCTTGTCATAATAGGTAATTTGACAATTTGACTGATGTTCACTCTCATCTTTGTGTTAAGTCTCGATCGATCTCGCTCAAAATTGTATTTTAATGTACCTTATTATTTTATATTCATCCAATTTCGTTAAAAGCAAGTTATTAGCAAGGCTCGATGCCCATGTAATTATGATTAAAGTCATCCATTAGCTTTGTGAAAATTCAACCAAAATCACTTGGGGCACTTCTTTTGTACCTTGTTGTTTTGATTATGGTAATAGAAGAATGGATTGGGTTTTGTTTATATGTCTCCCTAATTATGGAAATATTTAAGATTGGATTTTAAAGTGTCTGTAGACGCTTTCGACCTTAGTCAAGAATATCCGAATTCGGAGACTACATCCTGCATAGTATTCAAATTTGGATACTTCACGCCAACGATCGGGATAAAATCAGACATCGATCTACTACTTTTTTTCACTAGGTAAACATTATTCCTTTTCTATGGAAATCTCACATATCATTCTCAAGAATCTTACAATGATATTGGTATAAGATTGAAGCCTCAAATATCAGTTTTCTGGAAAATATAAAGTTAATTGATCACTTTAATAATCGATCATGTTGTTGGCGAAATAGTGATGCCGTACATTGATAGTGCAATGACCGACTTTCATCATTAACACACGCCGGCAATATCTACCGCTTAAATGTTCATTACGCTAACAGCAACTTATGAACAATTCATGAGAGAACAATTTGTAAATCACTTATCATAATCATCATTCCCATGTAAAACACGATATTGTATTAAAGGCTAAACTAACGAGAATATTAATTTTGTTGTATGATATCATATTATATAAACCTT
This sequence comes from Echinarachnius parma, assembly GCA_037951105.1. Lineage (NCBI taxonomy): Eukaryota > Metazoa > Echinodermata > Echinoidea > Clypeasteroida > Echinarachniidae > Echinarachnius > Echinarachnius parma. The sequence continues at coordinate 50,906 of JBAMJV010011260.1, forward strand.
GGGATTGGCCCAGTTTACATAGCTTCTGACTAATCGAGCATTGAAAAGGGTTTCATGGGAACGCCCACCATACAAAGTCTTCGTGGCTTGATGGTTTGAGCACCGGTCTAGCATCCGGCGGTCTCGGGTTCGATTCCCGGCGAAGCCTATTTTTCTTTGCTCACTTTTAATCACTCAAATATTTCTAGTCAGTTTCCTCTATGTTTGAATTTAATTAATACAAAAAAAAGCTGCATCACTTCGCGGGATCCTGCGCCTTTCTCTATAAAAGTTAATTTAATTATCCTTGGGATTGGCCCAGTTTATATAGCTTCTGACTAAACGAGCATTGAAAAGGGTTTCATGGGAACGCCCACCATACAAAGTCTTCGTGGCTTGATGGTTTGAGCACCGGTTTAGCATCCGGCGGTCTCGGGTTCGATTCCCGGCGAAGCCTATTTTTCTTTGCTCACTTTTAATCACTCAAATATTTCTAGTCAGTTTCCTCTATGTTTGAATTTAATTAATAAACAAAAAAGCTGCATCACTTCGCGTGATCCTGCGCCTTTCTCTATAAAAGTTGATTTAATTATCCTTGGGATTGGCCCAGTTTATATAGCTTCTGACTAATCGAGCATTGAAAAGGGTTTCATGGGAACGCCCACCATACAAAGTCTTCGTGGCTTGATGGTTTGAGCACCGGTCTAGCATCCGGCGGTCTCGGGTTCGATTCCCGGCGAAGCCTATTTTCTTTGCTCACTTTTAATCACATTTTATTTGTATTACAACTTGTACTAACACTCCTCTTGTCATAATAGGTAATTTGACAATTTGACTGATGTTCACTCTCATCTTTTTGTTAAGTCTCGATCGATCTCGCTCAAAATTGTATTTTAATGTACCTTATTATGTTATATTCATCCAATTTTGTTAACAGCGAGTTATTAGCATGGTTCGATGCCCATGTAATTATGATTAAAGTGATCCATTAGCTTTGTGAAAATTCAACCAAATTCACTTGGGGCACTTCTCTTGAACCTTGTTATTTTGCTTGTGGTAACAGAAGAATGGATTGGGTTTTGTTTAAATGTCTCCCTAATTATGGAAATATCTAAGATTGGATTTTAAAGTGTCTGTAGACGCTTTCGACCTTAGTCAAGAATATCCGAATTCGGAGAGTACATCCTGCATAGTATTCAAATTTGGATACTTCACGCCAACGATCGAGATAAAATCAGACATCGATCTACTACTTTTTTCACTAGGTAAACATTATTCCTTTTCTATGGAAATCTCACATATCATTCTCAAGAATCTTACAATGATACTGGTATTAAAGTTAATTGATCACTTTAATAATCGATCATGTTGTTGGCGAAAGAGTGATGCCGTACATTGACCCACTTTTATCATTAACACACGCCGGCAATATCTACCGCTTAAATGTTCATTACCCTAACAGCAACTTATGAACAATTCATGAGAGAACAATTTGTAAATCACTTATCATAATCATCATTGTATTAAAGGCTAAACTAACGAGAATATTAATTTTGTTGTATGATGTCATAATATATAATGTTGTTATTTTGAGAGCAACAATTCTACAAATTTGCGAAATTAGTGTCTTATATGAAAGGAAATATATATTATTTAAAAATATTCTTGTGGAATTAAATGTGAGGTGATGAAAAAAAATTGTAATGTGCGCAACATAAAAGTGTCACATGACAAAAAGGCTTCTAATTGGCGACTTATTTACCCTCAGTCCACCATTTTGTTAATGTACAAGAGTTTAAGGCATATAATTGCGCGCGCATATAGTTTCCTTCTATTTCTTCAATGGCAGTTGGAGTCATACTTCTATCGTTATAACTCAATGATACTCCCAATGCATGTGTCTAATAGGGTTAAGCGATACGTGTAATTGAATGGGGAAAATACTTATACGTACATTACACATACAGTGGGCACAGGCTCCTCAATATTATGCATGCAAGTTAAGGGCTGGGCAGACTAGAGGCTGCGATTGGCTGCAATAACCTGTCATTAGCTACAAATCATCGATTGCGCATATGAAAGGCGGATAGTGTTAAACACTGGGTGCTTCATGATAAGAATGTGATTGTACGTGAGTCACAATGCCAATTGTCCTTTTATTCCTCCTTTCCACCCGGATTTTCAGAGGCTTGCCCTATAGATATCCAGGGTTGTGCATCATCTGCCAACTCATCAATAGTTGCTATGAGCTATTTCGGCCAAGGACAACCAGATGGCTGAGGACAATACGCATTGTGTGATACACGCTAGCGCAAACATTGATCGACTTGTGCACAGCTCCTCATTTTTGTATGGAAGGTTGTTGTTGAATTGTACAAGCTACGTTGGAAAATATTTAATAATTGCGTGAAATTGAGTGTGAATACCTATGAAAGTCGACAGCACTCAACATGATAATTAGGCAGAGTTAATTGCGAAAATTGCTTTTGATTGAGACGTTTGTTTGTTTGTTGACATGATTCGCCCTTCATAGCTTGTATTCTTTTTTCGCAGCTAATTGCAGGTAGTGGCAGCCCAACGCAGCATCTAGTCTGGCTGGCCCTTAAGTGGGATGCGGGGGAGGGGGGGGGGGGGGGGGGGGGGGGTAGTTTAGACTCTGGTATACGTTTTAATTATGCCGCTAGATGGCGACACACCGCGCGATTCGATTCCGTGCGTGATCTTATTTACACGACTGGGCCAATATTGTAACAAATCTATTTTGGATGGAGTGAATACGTATTAAACACATGATACATGATACTTTAGATGGTAACTAGGGTTAACTTAGTGGGTCCCTAGAGCCGAAACTTTACCCAGCTAACCTTAGTTGGGGACTAGGACGACTGTTTGTTGCTCACTAAACTATGGCATTTGAAATACTATAAACGTTGAACTAAGCAAGCGGGGTTTTATGAATATGGACACAGGACATCCGCAAGTAAAGTGGATCTCTCTCGTGAAACTAATTGTGTGGACAGGTGTTAGGCTTGTGGCCATCTGGCGGGCAAGAACGTACAGTAATAATGTTTACGACGAGGGGAATTAACTGAATGCGTGAAGTCTAAACAGGATGGGGATTTGGTCTGTTTTAATTTGATTCATTCGTAATTATAACGAATTGGATTTGAAATATATTATGGTGGACTTCCTTTCGAAATAAATTTTGGATTGGGGAGGGGAGTTTTATTTAACTGTGGTCTGGCATGCATTTACCCATTGCTGTTATACCAAATTGAAATTGAATCTGTTTATGTTTGTTGTTGAATAAAACGGGGATTGGGGGGGGGGGGGGGGTGTTGTGGTATAACGCCAAATATCAAGTGCGGATGTGTCACTTTAGACCTAATTAATTCGTTATAAAAAATAATATACACTGAAATTGATTTCACATTTATTCGGTGGGGCCCTTGGGTTCCTATCAAATACTGTAATGTTTTTAATTGTTTTAACATTATTGTGTCTTAATGTCACCTACTTGTGTTAATACTTGGCAATTGAATGACATGACGAGTTAATGATATTTTTATCTACCTTTGGAGCGTTGTTAAACGATATCCGCTTTGTGAGAAAAATGACCTGGATGTTCCCCTCTTTGTCGGCATGTCCGTGTATGGCGCCATCATGTTTGTGGTCACCATTATGTGGAACTGTTACTACTGTTGCATAGCAACGCATGAGGAGGACTATGAGGAGGAGGTTAAGGAGGAGATAGAGGAGGAAGAGGTTTGTTTGTTTGTTTGTTTTGTGTGGTGTAACTATTTGTTTCTCGATTCTAGCTTCAATAACTCAACGACACATGGGCAGATCCAATAACCATCATACTTGGAATTTTCATAAGCAAAAGACCCAAGGGGTGTTTCACATAGATCTGAATTTGAACTTAAAAGTCTAAAATACTTTCTTTTTTTTTATGAATATATTTTATTCCAAGGCTACACACGGCTTTCCATAAAAAAGTCTAACTTAAGTTATGTTCAACTTATAATCTTTGTGAAACACCCCCTGCACAATGAGCAGAAAACTATACTCATTATATTAGAATGACAACACAATGTGTTACGTTTTCTATTTGTAAATAGCCTTACCTTCTTTTCTTTCTTTAAGTTTTTTTTTCTTCCTTTAACCCCATATTCAATCTAAAGAACCGACTGGACGCAATCCGAACCATGCAGGAGCGGTTCACCAACAATCCGATAGTAGACGACGCATATCGTAACGGTCGACCGAACACCACACAGTGCCATTCGCTCAACCGGCGTCTTACCGTCTGCTCCAGTATGCCGGGCAAAACCGATATCCCCAACCGGTGCAACCGTCCGCCACGAAGTGGGAAAAACAACAAACATCAGAACCTGAGCGATGGTAACCGCCATGTCTACCGCCCCGCGGACTATCCACTGGGATGCCAATCCGAGAGGACTATCCGTATCCGCCTGCATTCACTAAGGAGCATGCACAGGCACAGCAGCAGGGGCGGAGCCAGCCAGACATGTACAGAGCACCGCGCGATAACTTTGACCAATCGCAGGGCAACGCGGATGCTGGGCGTGGCCAAGTCAACCGCGCCTACGAGCCAGACGAGTTCGGTCGGGCGATGGACGAGTACAGCTCGCGAATAAACATGTTCGACGGAATGCAGGGACAGCCGACGTACGGCCAGCAGGCACAAAGCCAGTACATGGGACGGACGCCGCCACCCGAGTACTATTCCGAAAATTCCCGAAGACAGTCAAGCACGAGGGCAGTCGAACCAGTACGGGGTGAACTCGTATCAGGATTGAGACAGGCAGAGAAACGAGCTGAACGGCGGGAGGAACGCGGGGCAGCAGAGAGACAGCGATCGATCGTACAGCTACCGACCTCTCCCCGAAAATGTCCGTGGAAAACCGCCAAAGCCGTCGTCTATGCAACAAGAGCGAGCCGGGAGGAGTAACCATGCCACCGAGAACGTCCTCGCAGTACTGTATTAAGAGGAGCGCAACCTTCCGATGCTTATATGGCAAGTTGTGGATACCAATTTCGCTGTTCCTAATGAACTCCCATCCTAGGAGTTTTCTTAATACAGTGGATATATCAGCGAACACGAAAGCGATTTTCCTATGATAATCGGACAGTGCACCGGCCCTTTAATGTGCCTTGGTAACTTCGGCTCTATGGAGAAACGAAGTGTGACGTCACATTTTTCTAATGAAATTAATATCTTTTCTAAACAATGTTAGGCAAGTCATACATTAGTTACCTAAGCGGTTGCTAAGGCGGCACTTGTACAGTTCCAAACCACCATCACAAGCCCGATGAAGGATACACTTTTGAGTGTCATTAATATGATATAAGTAAAGTATGTGCCAATGGTGACGTCACTACTGAGAGTTGTCCGACGCAGATCGGAGCCATCTAGTCTGCATGCGTCAATACCGACGTGCTTTACCCCCCTTTGTTAGCTGTATATACACATGGATCCTTGATGTTAATATGCAACATCGATACTATATTCGTATGTTTACTGTTTAATAATACCCAGAATGCTAGACAAGTATGATAAGTAATTATTTGGGGATATAACAGCAATATGACATAATGTCGGACTGCTTTGTCTGAGTTCCACAAGCGCCATTTAGATTTGTCGACAACGTTACTTTAAGTAATTTGGCCAAACAGAAATTGTATTGTGTATCATCATGAGCTTATTGTCATGACTGTGTTTCTACACAGGGTATTATACTATAACTTGTATTAATGATGATTACTGCATAATTATGTTATTCTAAATCATTATAATCAATCCTAATATTATTATTGGAATTGTAAACATGCACACAACTCTAAACGGCTGGAAGTGTTATATGCACTTAAAAAACCCGAATTCTCATCCGTGCCACATGTTTAGTAAACCGTATCACACTTGTAAAATTTGACAAACCATTTGTCTTCACTATTAATGCAAATCCTTCTGCAAAATCTTCCATACAAAGTGCCTCTTGACATTCCAGTCATAATATAACCGGTCACCAGTAATATGGCGTCCTGGATTATCCAGGACAATCATTACTGGTGACCGATCGTACTATGACTGGATATCAAGATACACTTTGTGTTGGTGCTTTTGTAGAGGAAGTGGAAGTAATATAAACTGTAACCATTGTATTATCATAATTATTCATGAACGACTTTTTTTAATCGGATATTTCAGATGCTTAACTTGTTCGTTTTGTATACTGTCCTTACGAATTGTTTGTTCGGTGACAGAATTTTGATAAGAAAAATGTATACATTATGTGTAATGCTTTAAGTGTTGATTGTACTTCACTTTGTCTTTTTTATTTTATGTTAACACGTTTTTTTTGGTTCGCTGGCAGACTCTTGAATATAATTGTGTATGTTCATAACGCTTTGAATGTTTAGTACACAGTAACGTATTCCAAAGTACCTACATAATACAATTATATTTTTATTTTATTAAACAAATGAAAACTTTTGTTAATTATTTTGACAATAATTTATACTCTTATACAATGTTTTGTTTTAATTATCTCCTTAATCTATCATTTTATTTCAATGTGTACGTCATTTTTGTACAACATCCCACGAAGCAGTTGCGGATCGCCTCGCCGTACCAGTGCAAACAGTCTTGCGTCCGGTCCGAAGGGGTCTCCGGAACACATCAGTAAATAGCTTCATTCCGATAAACGCCAACAAAAACTGCTACAAATACTCCTTCATACCCCGGACCATACCTGGGTGGAACTCACTGCCGTAAGAAGTAACAACAATACAAGATAAAAACAAGTTCAACCAAGTAATTCAACCTCAAACACACGAGCAATGCAACCAGTAAACCAGACTCTCTTCCGCGCCAACAAGATCTGCGCAACTACCCTGCCCGGTTGGCCCCTACTCTGGGGCGTTGGGCAGAACAGAAGAAGAAGAAGAAGAAGAATACTTATTTCGTCATTCCATATTCATCATCATCATCATCATCAGTATAACCATCATCACCATCATCACCATCGTCATCATTAACATCATCATTATCATTACTATCTTCATCATAATCATCATCATTAACATCAAGATCGTCATCCTCATCAACATCATCATCTATATCATCATCATCATCATCACCGTCATCATCATCTTTACGTTACCGGTATAAATATATCTAGCTGTATTTGTATACGTGACAATCAATGACAATCGGAGGTATCTACCACGTTCAGTAAGTTCTATCAAATAATCGTGACTCGGCGCGTGATCGCGTTTGTAGTAGTTTCATAAAAACGAGTCCTATAATCTACGAAGTGCATGTCTGGTAAATTATACAATCATTTAAATACTTTATCGAAATCGTGCTGATAGTCCGGCAGCCAAATCCATATTTAGGACCTGACCTTACTTTGAGGTATTAATTTTTTTTTCAATGGATTCGGACTTTCAAGGCATCCACTTTGAAGAACACAGAGAACTGAAACTTTGTCAGTGTTAAGCAATTTTAGATATGGGCAAAAACAAAATGGCCGCCAAAATAGCCCATTTTGGGCCTTCAAAATTCGAAATCCCCTTAGATCTCGGAAAATGAATGAGTGGTTGACACGAAATATGGCACGCATAAACCTTAGGATATGGTCTACAAGTTTGCGTAATTAGGTTTTGAAAAATTATTACTTTCTAATTGTTACTAATTAATTATGCAAATGTATGCAAAAATATAATTTGTAGTCTTTAAATTACAAATGTCTTATTTAGAATTGGCTAAGTATACATAAATACATATTATGCCTTAATTAACAAACTTTCAACCTAACAAATTGTAAAAAATGTATTTGTCCTAATGTATTTCTTTATTTTTGGAATTTGTTATGTATGTCTTTGAAAACTGATGTATTATATTGTTTGTTTTTTCATTGAAATTGTTTTTTAACTAATATCAAACCATTTTTAGTCTACAAATGAATAATCGCAGTGATTGAAATACAGAATAATGATGATTTTTATGTCTCCTAGGGAAAGGTCAATTTACATTAGATTTGTACACAAATCACAACATCACACGTTTTCTGAGCTGACATTCACTTACACAAGGTCGCGTGACATTGTAACGGTATGCTCGGTCGTCACAAATATTTGTGTAAATAATGGTTTAAACCATGCTCTAAAAGTCTAAATCTTGGGAGTACCATTCGTAAACTGATGGAGAAAGAATGTAAACTCCTTACTTGTTAACCAAGCTTATGCTACACATTTACTAAAGGCATCAAATAAATGTTTATCTTCTCAGATTGTTAAATTTGCTGGTAAGCAAACACTAACAGCCGTATCATTATAAATTATAAATTGTTTTACTTTTCTACGAGCAGCACTCCGTGGTTTAAACCATGGTTTACACAAACCTCCTTTGTGAATCCGGGCATGTATGTGTAGAACAGCACGACACACAAAGCACAAATATGTAGATTAACAATGATACAAGAAACACGATTGTTTTATATCTGAACAAATATTCTCCATTTATTTGGCAATGTGAAAATAATAATCCGCAGAAAGGCGCTGATTTGTATAATAGAATGCTTCAATATAATGTACAAGCATTAAAACATCAACATATCAACACTGTATAGATCATAAAGTTAAACATTGACTATCCGCAAGAGACAGGGGTGGACAGTGTCCGAATCTAGTAAACACCTAACGTGCCAAGTTCTTGCATTCAAGTTGTGGTGCGGTGCTTTATATCCCTCATATAGGAGCTTATGTTAAGCTGCCAATGGTGTGAGTGCACGCAATGGTAATATAGTAATTGACCATACCCATTGTATTGTGCTAAGGTATTGTATACGTAAATAGCTCCTTTATTCAGCGCACACCCTAATATGTAAGAGTGGGGCACTTCTTTTATTAGAAGATTCCTTGTAAATCCCCTGATATAAATATATAAGTGTGGTCTGCCAATTAATGTGCCACTTGAGGATCATCACTTTGTATGTAATCTACTGGCACGTTTTATGTTAACAACATCTGAATGTTAATAGTATTAACTCCTAACGTGCCAAACACTTGCAATGCAGCTACATATTGGATGCCTTTGCTGTGCATGCACGCACTTGTAATAATAGTACTTGACCATGCCCATTGTATTGTGGGGTGGTATTGTAGACGTTAATGGCTCTATTTTCTTTGCGCCCTCTAATCTGCAGGCATAGGGTATTATTTGCCTTTCAATATATTCATTTCAAATTCCCCAAAATCAATGGCGTCGTGGCCTTCCAATTAATGTGGGAGTCACTCCACTGGCATATGTTTTACATATATGATATAGACTACGTTTAACTACACACATTTACGCAAACGTTGAAAGGTCAAGTAACCGTGTGTCTTGTCAGATTATAACCAAAAATAAACAAAAGTTAACGAATGATGTACTACCACAACATGTAGAATAAATCATATGTACGAGTTTCATTACGAGAGACACAAAGTCAATCTTCGACACATTATAATGCGTGTATATTGTGTACAAACCTACTGGAACGTTCGCTAAATAAAGTGATACATACTACGTTTATATTATCCTTTCTTGTAAAATGGCAAGAATAATTTCATTCATCTCGTAACAAAACAGTCGTTATACCTTAGGTAATCAAACACTAAACAAACGGCATCATAAAACACGTACCATCGTGATCATAAAATAATAATCAATACCGATAATTATAGAGTGTATAACAGGGTTTGATAGCTATCATTATATAATTATCATTATTTCTTTATGCGAAGAGCTCGTAAGCCGGTCACATATTTATCACAATTTATCAATATGAAAAAAGTAATATTATAAATACATATTTCATACCAGTATCATTATACATTAATGCATACTTATGATACAAATCAATTATTACAAATTAAACAATGGCAATTCCACATTTTAACTCACATACAATTATTTATGCAAAACATATACATGCTGGCAATCTGTCCCATTGGCTTGAATTTACAAAGAACCTAAGTTGAATTAAACTTTATGTTGGACCTAAAATGTATGGAAAGCCATTAGTTTCTTTGAACAATTTGTGTGTAAAAGTCATTTTTCAAAGGCATGAAATGTTGATTCCAATCTTTAATATTCAATCTTTATTATACTCAAGGGGATTTCATGTTCTTGATGCATCATTGTATGCAAAATATGAAATTTGTTCTTATTTGCTGTATAATATATTGTATTTCAAGGCTACAAGAGGCTTTCCATAACAGTTAGGTCTAACTTAGAGTTAAGTTCAACTTAGGATCTTTGTGAAACACCCCCCTGGTTTACATTGTTGTAAATATCCCGGCACGTCCATCACTTACTTCTAAAATGGCACATACAATCCAGCAAGTAAAACTACTAAGCGAATTTTGCTGTACATTGCAACAAATTAAGCGAGGTGAATTAGCTCAGTTGGTAGCGCGCTGTGTGTTACCGCCCTCACCCGTGCTTCCGGCCTATGCAGGACAAGTATTCACGGAAAACACTCCGTCCCGCAGTAGGACGATAAATGGAGGTCCCGTGTATCAGACAGTCACACCTCATGCACGCTAAGAACCTATCTACTTCTCGAAAAGAGTAGGGTGTAAAGCCGATCGACTATCGTAGTACACTTAATTAAGTGACATAATAATCAGTAATTTGATTGCGGTCACTATGCGGAAGAAGAAGAAGAATTGCCTATCAATAACACTAATGTTCACAAGATTGAACGGTTCACCGCATGCCTACCATAATAATCCAGAGTAAACCGGAATTCATTTTGTCTTCAATTCCAGAATTCAATACAATTAAGAATGCTCAGTACGTAAATATTACATTTGTTTGTAAACATCTTCGCCATAGAACTAGTAACACTGATTAACCAATAATAATCAATAAGCAACACAATGCAATGTTTTAGTTCGAATATACATATTACTGTTCATGCTGATATGTAATTTAAGCAAAACTGTTTTGCAAATGTATTAAGTAATACAGATACGATTATAAACCGAACACAAAAAGTAACTTCACCCATATTAGCAATTGCCCATAATTTTATAACCGATTATTGTTTCATGATGTCATCTTACCACAATATTGGCACAGTTGTTATGTTCGATATGTGCGAAAATCAGAGATATTTATTACTTTATGGCTGAATGAGCACAGATTAAAGACAAAATGGCCCAATTCAAAAGTCACAAGGTATTGCGCGTGCCTGTACATTGTTGTGAATCCGCACAGTCATGTGGCGGAATGCTTTGATCATGCTTTATGAAACAATGCTGTTTGATATTCCATTCATTTTTATTTTTGTATGGCACATGTGGTAAAATGCATTAATTGCAATTGTAAAACAGTGCATTTTTTAATTTCCCAACTCTCAATAATTTGTAATGATGATAATACTTTTGCGAATTTTGAAATATGACTATTTTTTTCTGTAATGTGTGCTCACTCAACCATGGATTTATGGTTATCTCTTATTTTACACATTGTTTTCCTAACTACCATATGGATATATTGGCAAGACGAAATCTTAAAACGATTCTTGGTTATGAAATTATGGGCAATTGCTTAGGGGTGAAGTTACTTTTTGTGTTCGGTTTAGTTTGTCAACCCATGATATGTAGAGTAAAATTGCACTGTCCCATGTATACTTCCTATGCTGTCCTTTATTTGTAGTCATGTTGCTTATCAAGTCATCTCATCAACTATATTAGTGGTGTTTTATATTTTTTGTTTATAATTCCTTTATAATCTGCTATGACAAGAAAGATACTTGAAATAAACAAAAATATTGCAATTGTTTCATTTGTGTTTGTACAGAACAATACAATGTAGACCATGATGATTGTTCCACACTCTGTTTTGGTTTACACAAGACACGTGAAGCATAGTAGTGCAGTAAAAGGTATGATACAATTATTTACAGAATATAGTACTATAAAGGTAATTTACAAGTATATTTCCTGCGAGATCTACATCATTCTGCGCACGTCCCTATCTGTTGCCATTGGCAGCTCGAGCTGTTCTGATATTCTGCACACTGCCCTATACTGCTGTAACCTTTGGTGAAATAGATAAATTTAACGATTATAAAGTAATTGCGTCGAGACTTAGATATCGTTTTATCAGCGAGAAAACCACCCGAATTCCCATCAGTGACCTAACTTTAGTCCGGGCTAAAAGGACATGCATTAATAGTAACTAGCGATTAAACCGTAACACACCAGTCCTGTGAAATTTCACTAGCCCTGTTAAACTGTTTCACACACGCACAAGTGTGACAATTCACTAGCCCATTGATGGTTGTCATATGCCACCGGAGATGCTCTTTTTTGTTTCTGTTCGTTAATGAAATCAATCCATCTAGTTCTGCCTACCGGTATACATCAATACAACGTAAAGCTTGACATTCAACCCATAGTGTAGTCGGTCACCAGTAGTATTGCACCTTTTGGATCATCCGGGACATTACATGACTTGTGTCAAACGTCAAGCGGCCCATTGTCCTGACGCCTTTTTAAAGGAAAAAATAAAAAGGGATATATTTGTTACTGAAACGAAACAATTGCAATAACTCCGGTGGCAAATGACAACCATGAACATTAACAAAGGGCTATACTGCAATTTCACATGTGTAAAACAGTATATTTATCTCGGTCTGTCGGTACTGGTAATGTTTGTCTGCCTAGCTAAAGGACTTCAGTTGAACCACTGATTAGAACTCGGGTCAAAGAGTTATGTGCCGTACATCATCACACACGGTTTATCGTGCACAAGCGCGGCTCTAAACATGCTGGGCGCAGACAGAGCCGACTGGACTCGATCCGACCCGACCCGACTCAAAGCCACAGCCGATCTGATTTAGTCGTGACTGATTCGGCATGTTGAATCGTGGTAAGACAATGCCCACAGGGCCACTCCAACCGAAAACCAGTCGGATCGGATCGAGTCGGCTTTGTCCGCGCCAGGCTTAAAGCCAACTGCACACTTCACGATCCAATTGCGATCCGACGAACAACAGCGTATCTGAACTTAAGCAGGGCGTAAGCATCACAATCTTTTCGTATAATTCAGATCCTCAATTGTTTGTAGTAACGCATCGGATCGTGCAGTGTCCAATGAGCTCCACGAAACAACAACGTGTTTGTAAGCAACACAGTGCACGGTTTATATACCGTTGTATGGCGGATTACCGTAAGCTCTTTTTAAAACGCCCTCTGTACATGGCGACACTTGTACCTTGAATGGAAATGAAACGCTGAAATGTTCAGTAACTGTTACTGATACTGTACATGATTCCCGTTACTTCTGGGCCCTGCTGCAGAAAGAGATACACTCGATTGTAAGTTACGATTGATTGTAAGTCAGACAATTTGCGCGTTTCAACCAATCAGATTTGCCTATCTAGAACACATGACCTACTTACAATTATGTAACTTACAATCGATTGTATCTCTTTTTGCAATGTGGCAATAGTCGTATATTTCCTCATAGGTATAACTAATAATGGAAATAATAGATGTTTTTTTAAACCACTGTCAACTGTTTGACTGACTAGTAACTGGAGGCTGCCATTTTTTCCAACGGCACCGCATGAAACGTCATCTGAGCGTAATTTGAGCATGCACTAACAAAAACAGTTTATGTAATCGCTGTAATTTGATAAATCTGCTGCTGTGTCAGTGGTTACGTAACCCGATTTTGTTAGTGCTAGGTCAGATGACGTGTCACATGGTACAGTTGGAAAACATGGCAGCCTCCAGTGTTCATATTCAATAGATGGTAGTGGTATTGGAATGATTGTGGAAATATACGTCTAGAAGTGATGGGAATTATACACTTAGGCTATAATTGACAGTACGAACAAATGCTAGCGTGTGGGTCCCCTTTAATCTAACATTCACCGTCTAATCACCGATCACTGGGTTTGAGTAGGCAGTGGCTTTAGTCAAGTAGACTAGGCTGCATAAAGTTTGATATCGGCGTCGCATTCCTGCCGTTGGATATGGTACACCCGGATGAAGGCAGCGCGTTGTGCGTGTTGACTAGACCCTCTGGAAATCTCGCCGAGTGGGAGATCATCTCGTTATCACCACCGGTTATGAGCGGCGTCTGACTTGTGTCTAGCATCTCGACGTCCTCTCCAATACCCACTGCGCCCCGCGACCCGATCTCGACATCGAAGGGGCAGTGCACCTCAGCAATACCCTGGTCGTCATCGTCGGTGATGTCGAAGGTGATCTTGGGCAGGAGGTCGTCCTCGTCGGGCTTGTCCGGTGGCCCGATGTACACACCGCCGAAGTCGGCGTAGAGGTCGACCAGGGACTCCTTCTCCTCCTCGTTGACCTCCTCGGCCCAGCGAGTGTTTGGTCGAGGGTCGGGGGTCGACGTCATGTGAGGTGTTTCGCCGCTGCAATGCAAACGGATCAACGGTTACGATTATCAGTGAAGTTTCATGTTGAGCATTTGTTTTTCCAATTTAAACTTGAGACACTTTGAGTATTTTTGTAATACTTACTTATCACAAATGAAATAAGTTTACTGCAGGGAAGCAATAACTAAATCTGTTTTCTTTTTTAGTAAGGGCGATTGAGATAAACAAAGATAAGTTAGAAAGGGATAATTGCAAAAAACGTGCTGTATGCCAACCTCTAATTTACCAATTAAAGAAAGACATACAGCCGGTCAAAAGTAGGAACAAATATATGTTATGTAAGTTATTTCAATAAATGAATATTAAGACATATTTAAATGTGTTATTTGATACAATTGCTGAAGTTCTGTGTAGGCCTGTAATCGGGGGTATGGGTAGAATTAACCTTATTTTGTGAATTTCAACCAGTGTAACCTTACTCACTCTTTTGTATGGTTAATCTTGGCGGAGTGAACGTTGAATGTGACACTCATCGGAGACGTTGTTGCCTTGATGCTCTCGCCTGGTGGTTCTGAAACGAATACTGATGAAAAAAAGGATAACACAATTCACCTAACTGTCTTAAAACAACTATCAAACCGACTGACCAAGTAACACAATTTAGTTGAATAACACAAAGTATTGCCGCTTTACAATCCATACCATCAAGTTCTGCATTTCGTATTTTGTAGAAACATTTGTATTAAACAGTGTAAGGCAGTATAATTGCGGTTTAAGTTACTTACTGCGTAAACTATCTACGACTTCGTTAGACCTACCTCACTACATACCTACCTACCGATTTACATACCTACCCAGCTTACTAACTAGCTAACTTACTAACTAACTAACTAACTAACTAACTAACCAACTAACTAACTAACTAACTAACCAACTAACGAACGTACGTACTTAATTACTACCTAACCAACTAACAAACTTACTAACTAAATAACTAACTAACTACCTAACTTACTAACTAACTAACTAACTAACTCACTAACTAACTCACTAACTCACAAACAAACACACTAACTAACTAACTAACTAACTAACTAACTAACTCACTAAATGAATAACTAAATGCATAACTTACTAACTAAGTCACTATTTAGCTGAATCCCGTCAACTTAACAATGTAAAATATACCTTTTGACCGACCAGACATGGTGGAGTTATCCAGTCCTGAGGACCAATCGTCACTGAACAGAAGGGGGGCATCCTCGGGGGCGACCTTCATGAACTCCTTCTCCAAATCTTTGACCACTTTACTTTGCTGTAAGAAAGATGAATTATAAATGTTAAATGTTGCACTATGAAATAATTCTAAATCCAATACATCGAGTGTCGTACTAATTATCTAATTTTCTTAGGGCTTGCTTTATTCTTATATAT
Source organism: Echinarachnius parma (assembly GCA_037951105.1). Classification (NCBI taxonomy): domain Eukaryota; kingdom Metazoa; phylum Echinodermata; class Echinoidea; order Clypeasteroida; family Echinarachniidae; genus Echinarachnius; species Echinarachnius parma. Next base: position 66,751 of record JBAMJV010011260.1, read on the forward strand.
ATTTATATTTCATAAATTATTATGTTTAGGTATCGGCATTTCATGAGTCAATGACTTCCTGCCACGATACCTTCCATACGCTTTACACAAATACGCTCATCCTTATTTCCTTCTATGTCTTAATTATGTTATATCTTCTAAATGTAATTTTGTTTATTTGTCATTTTACTCAATGAGTATATCTTTGTATTAAGTTGTTTTTATCTCCTTATATATTTGTATGCCTTTACTGATATTTGGCAGTTATATGTATTCTTGGAAATAATACATACACTTAGAATGATATTAATTATATAATTTTGAAACAAACATATAAACACACATATTAAAAATGCTTAAATCTGGCAATGCCCTCAAGATTATTATACGAATACAATCATTCTTACGTCATGCAGCTTCTTTTTAAGGTCTTTCTTCTCGACGGCGAGACAGCGAAGCCTCGACTCCGAGTCCATCGTGCTGATGTTTGTTGAACACGTCGACCGGGACTTGTCCAGCGTGCCCACCACTCTGATTCGCTCGTTAGCATTCGGATTCATTCGGAGCTCTACCACCTGGAAAAAAAGTAAAGCAATATAGCACAAAGAATGAACACATTACAACTGATAATAATACAATATAAAACTTTGATGAATACAGGGCCTAATAAAATTCATCTCCTTTAGCGCTGAACATTGATAGCTATTTTGGTACCGCTAGTTTTCGCAATATAACCCACAAACACATGTTGAAACGTATTGGATTTATATTGTACTGACTCACTTGCTTTTAATAAACCGTCCTTGAATTCAAAGACGAGTCCGAGCTTAGATTGCCCGAGATAACGAACGAGAGAGTTACGCCCAAACACCTGCCTCCATAACTTAATTAAGCGCCCTCTACGATATGACGACATAACTGCTTTAAATGTTCTTACATTGGCAGAAAAGACTAGTCAGATGGTTGACCTAGAGAGATCGCAGTTCGTAACAGGTCGTGTTGACGTTGACGAAACACAGTACAAGCACGTTGACGACAAACGGAGGTTTGCCCAACATATCTTAGTTCTAAACTGATATATTGATGTACTGTATATAGCGACCCCCAAGGCGTTAATGACTTTGTAGCTTTAAACAGTCTTACATTTGGTGTGATGGTGTGATGGTGGTACAGAAGAGAATGAATGTTAACACCAGCCCCCATGAAGAGTTGGGATTGTCTGAGATAACGAATGGCAGAGAAACGTCCAACACACCCGCCTACATTGGACTCTACCAATTAATTTGTTATAGTGCCCTCTAGGATATGGCAACATTTCTGCTTTAATTGTTCTTATCTTGGCGGACAGACTAGTCAAATGATTGTGCGTAAAAGCTCGATACCTGTCCGGTCCGCATAATACACGTTTAGATCGCGTAAGATTAGCAAAAACAGAGGGATGCCCAACACACCTACATGTGACTAAATCAAATTATTTTAAAGCGCCCTCTAGCAAATGACGACATACAGTATTAAGAATATCTTACCTTTGGCACAAAGACGAGGCAGAGAGTGATTGTAGTACAGAATAGAATGAATGTTGACACCAGCCCGTATGACGCGTTGGGATTGTCTGAGATGACGAATGAGAGCGATACGCCCAACACGCACATAATCACAACGTTGTACACGCTCATCCCTATGTACTTGCTGTCGTTGAGGGCAGGAATACTCACGCGTCGCGTTTCCCACGCAAGGAATAAGCCAAATATCTGCAAGAAAACAAAACGAGCACAGTCACATTGATGTCTTGGACAAATATAACATGACTATATATTCGTACAAACATAACTCAAATGATAAAGCAATCACCTCACTCAAATCAACACAACCCCAACTGGACAAAATGCATACTATGTATTTGCATGAAAAACAGTATGTGCATACAGTTGTTTACTCTGTTTAAGTACCGTTATGGTGTCAAACATAATATCTTCCTCAAGTTCTAGATGGTGTTATGCATGGTAAACCAACAACACATGTCGCTTCCCAGTATATTATTTGTTAAGCACCCTCTAGTTTAGAACACCCTGTATCTTTAAGTTGTTGTTACTTTACCATGAGCACTCCTTTGTAGATGTAGATGATGGACAGCCAGATCATGGTGTTCTCACTCTTACAGTTGACCATGATCGGGATCAGCATGACGTCACGTCCGGTCGGGTCCTCCTGGCATGGGTAAAATGAGATTGACGTTTCATGCAGTATAGTTTGAAAATATGGTGGCCTCCAGTGGTTTGTCAACACAGTTAATAGTGACTTCAAACAAATTTACATTATTAGTATTACCCAAAAGGAAATATACAACTTTAAATAAAGTAAGTATGCACTTATCAGAAATAGTAATTAGCGATCATTAAATCGTTCTAACCCACTTATTACGTTGTACGATGGTTCTGCAGCTGCTGCTATACGATATACGATACGGTAATTATACGATATCTTACATAATCACTTTAAGGTCAACGAATGTTTACAACATGAATGTTGCCATTATTATAATAAGCCTAACTAAGAACAAACATATCGGTGTCTTAAATGATTATCCAAAATCTTACTCTAGGTTATAGCTGGACTTCATGTGGCTTGACAGGATCAACGATCTGCCATTTAACATACCTCAGCAGATCAGATCAGATCACATCAGACCTTCTACACCTACTACTAATTAAGAACTTAGACAATAACTTAGTACTGAAAAAACAAGAGATTTGCATGTGTTTTACAATGATTTTCCGAAAGCTTACTTTTGGTTCTAGCTGGACTTCTCGTGGCTTGACTGTATTAATGATCTGCCACGTGATCAACATGATGAGATGAGATCAGATCATATTATATCACATCCAGGTACGCGTATCACCATCACTACTTTTAATCCTGACATGGGTCGGGTGATTAATGACTAAGCCTATAACTAAATCCTTAAAAAGAACGAATTAACTAGTCGGGTGATTTAAAATTAAAACTAATACCAAATCCTAAAACATAGCGAATTAAGTGGTCGGGTGATTAATAACTGAGATTATAACTAAATCCTAAACAAGAAAGAATTAAGTAGTCGGGTGATTAATAACCAAGCGTATAATTAAGTCCTACAAAATAAGGAATTTAGTGGTCTGGTGATTAATAACTCAGCCTATAATTAAATCCTACAAAATAACGAATTTAGTGGTCAGGTGATTACGAACTAAGACTATAACTAAATCATACAAAAAACAAATTAAGTGTCAGTGTTTCACATCATTCTATTATCAGAACGCTTACTGTTGGTGCTAGCTGTACTTCGCGTGGCTTGACAGGATCAACGATCTGCCATTTGATCTACCTGAGCAGATCATATCAGATTAGATCAGACCTTCTACAGTACAACACCTACTACTGCATAATATCCTGACATGGATTATCAGAACACTTACTGTTGGTTCTAGCTGTACTTCGCGTGGCTTGACCGGGTCAACGATCTGCCACGTGATCAACATGATGAGATCAACGACGAGCATGACACCCACGATGGCGTACAACTGGTTGTCTCGGATCACCTAGAGATAGACAAAGGGAGAGAGACAGAAGGGGTGAGAATAGGGCGTTAGTAAACTGGCTGTCTCGGATCACCTGGGGAGAGAGACAGGAAAGAGAGGGATTTAGGACAAGGCGTAAATCACTCCGCACACAGATCCGACACGTCCCGATCCGCCTGGTTTTCAGTCGGCTCCTCTCTTTATACATTGCCTCAGGACTACAGTTTTGCCGGTCAAGAGCCAGTCGGAGATCATTCGAAGTCGATTCAACATGTTGAATTGGATCCGACTGAGCAAAAACAAATCTAGCCTGACTAAAACCAGTCGGATCGGATCGATTCGGCTATGTGTGCGGAGGGCTTTAGATAGCAAAATGGTTGCGAAGTTATCTAGAAGTACTATAAGTTTCCGTGTGATATATTCATGACAATTTTAATCATGAAATATGTATGGATACTTAGAGTGATAATAATGGTTCGTATTCTGAATCCTAATCATCTAGTACAAGTTACGCCATCTACGTTTGAAGCGGGAAGAGTGGAAACGCTCCCGGAAAAACACACTCATCCACACTGTGAACACAGCGTAAACACAGTGGTCCACAGTGTGGACCACAGTGTTAAAGGGGACCACCAGGCAAAGAACAACACATAATTATATGTTTTGGTACCGTTTGGTGATATCAAATAGATAACCAACATTTTGCAAAGGGTTGTGTAATTCATAAACAAAGCAATTAATTTCCACCACTTACGGAACCACTACTATTTCCTGGTTCCGTACGGGCCAAACATTTGTGAGTGCGCCAATGCTATTCACGTGTACGTTCTGAAACAATAGATTCGTTCGCTCTGCATAAAGTAGTCTCGTACATACAGACCATGAACGCATGCTTTAGAATGGTGATGCGTTTTCCAATTATATATTTTTTTTCTGGAAATATATTTTTGTGAACTTGCTGATGGAATGGACTACTAAATATGTTACCTTTCATTCATAAGAATATTATTTTTGGGTGGTGGTACCCTTTAGATGCGAGCGCTTTCACAATGTTTACACTGTGTATCTTAGCAATTTCCGTGTGTTCACAGAGTGAGTTGGCTTTCACACTGTGAACCCGCTCGAATTTTACGTATGATTGTGGTTCGTTCTGTGAAGCACGAAGTGTTTTCATTGTGTCCACACTGTGGATTAGTGTGTTCTTTCTGGGAGGGAAGGCGATTATTGGTTCATGAAAATATATATCGAAGATATCGCACCCACTATGTCATACTACTGGTTTGTTGCCATTTCATTACATTGAGAGCAAACAACAAGCATAACTTAAAGTGATGCCTGTAAAGTGTCAGATATTGCACAAAATGACATTTGAGACTTCAATCCTATATCAATATCATTGTAAAATACAATTGAAAGATTTGTGAAAGTTTGAAAGAAAACGAACACTGTTTACCTAGTGAAAAAACGAATATTGAGTTCATATTTTATCACCGAATACTGATGGTCTGCCATACTTTTGTCGCAGTAATGAATGATCCGTTTGAGATATATTCGCACCCGTGTATTTTTACACACGTAGTACATAATTCATGGAATTGGAACTCGCTCGGCTCAAAGTTCAATCTCCGGAATGTTCTCACGGGTGCTGCATGCGGACGTTCTCAGCTAAGACAATTGTACTTTTTTGAATTGCGTTGATTAACGCTTTAGAAATAATGATTTTCAATGATAATTATCTTCATACTAAAGGGACATTTGAAAAAATCAAACCCTATTTTATTCTTCTCTTACCATAAGCTAAACAACACGGTAGAAGAGAAACGAGGAAGCTCCAAGTAATTTTCGTGGATTTGGACACTTTACATGTATGACTTTAAGAAACTATAATGGATGATGTATTGTTCGTAAACATGATAATCAAAGATCACTTACACTTCTCAATTCTGTAAAAGCAACTGCAGATTAACCCGAGTACTGAATTTCTAATGTTCTTTGATTAACCTAGTCAAGGGAAATAACTCGTCGTGGCATAATGTACATTATTAATGGTATTTCGGGACCAAACTTGAGCTTGAAACTGGATTGTAAACAGGTAAAGGAAAATGTGAGTACGAAATAGCGTACCAAAAGATGAATCAAGGCTGATGTCTGAGATAGGGTAAGGGACGAAGGGTGAGAGTTAATTAATACCGGGGTGCCAGTTTGGGTTGAACTATTTTCTAACTTACTTTCTTTTTCATCTTGATGTTGGTGAATATTCGGTGAACTCGCCACGTCTTGCTGAACATAGCTCCGAACGCCAGAGTGAATCCTATACACAAGAACCAACCACGGGCCTAAACAAAATGTAAATGATAAACATTATTTTAACATGACTGTTGGTTAGACGTGGTATTTAACAACATTGAGCACATGACGGAAACATAATAATGACGACGTTCACATCATTAAACAAAGAATACAAATGAAGAGCTTTCAACCAAAGGGCGCTAAATCCACTTTTTCAACTTCCGAGGATAACAGGATAAATGAAAATGGAACTTTCTATATTTTTTATTTTGAGTGAGTTATTTGTCGTAAAATGTGGATTCCTAGATAGCTACGTAGATTATACATGTAGATATATCGTTAACTCAATGTGTATGGAAAGTGGATTTAGCGCCTTTTGGAAGTGAGCTCTTCAAATACAATGTACTACTAATACATACAGAGGGAAGTAAAAGAGGAATAAGGGGGCGACTGAAGTGAAGATCAATACGAAGTACGAGAAGAAGGAGAACACAAAGCACCATAACTAAACACAAAATTAAATTAATTAACATGAATAAAAGGATAGTGGTTGTTTGGATTTTGATAAAAAACAAACAAAGAAATCTCCTAGATGCGAACAAAAGACCTTCGGATTGCTCTTCTAGTTAAGTTATAGAAAGCCCTATTGTTTTCAATTTCCGTGTGGTCAGAAGCTTATAGCCCGGTCACATATCAACGGATTGCGTAAACGGACGTCAAACGGAGAGCTAAATTTGTCCATACGTTCGTCTCCGTTCGTGTGCGTTTCTTGTCTGTTCCTTATCCGGTGATGTACGTTATTCTATGTGCTGTACATAAAGCAATGTAGACGACTTTCATCACCGGATAATTTAATTTCGCAAATTTTCTATTCGTTGGGCATTCGTTTCCGCTATCCGTTGATATCTGACCGGGCCATATAAACCTTATCCACACACGAATGATTACACATCAACTTACGGTAAGGGATTACCGAAGTGAAGCTGCTTCTATATTATTTAGATTTGGACGAAATACAAATCGGGCTCTTACCGTACAGATGACCCGGAGAGCGAACTCCTCTATCATACCGTGGTCGAGCCCCAGTAGATAGATGCTGCCGTAGGTCAGGATGCCGCCGAGGATGATCAGGTTGTTGAGAAATGGGCTCGACATCTTGATATATCTACAACAAAAGTTTGTGGTAACACATTTAATCATTACGATCTCATAGCATCTCATATATTAAAATAATTATCAATTTAGCATAAACGACAACCAAGGTAATATTATCGCATGTGGATCGATTATTCCGATGATCATGATGATCAGGCTGTCGAGATTTGGGCTCGACATCATAATATTTATTTACAAAGAAGGAGATTTAGTATTTCAACTTGATGTAGTAAAAATATAAACATCTTATTTATTTTGTGAAACCGCAGAGAAGTTGACGGACTATATGTAGGCAAAATCATTATCGTGATAATGAGGATGTTGACAAACGGACTTCACAAATTAATTAAATTATTAACACAGTAAAATCACAATATGATTGCTCATAGAGTCAACGGGCTGATAAATGACACATACGAATATCATGACAAAACATAATGATATTACTAAGAAATTTGATATAGCCCCTTATATATTACAACAATGTCATCCCTAAGCGCTTTACACTCGTATTACCCGGTCACATTATACAATGTCAGTCCGCAAAATGCACGCACTGACTCCACTCCCTGGGGAGCATCACTTCCAAGTCGTGCTTATGTATTAACGTGGTTACTTGGCCCCCATTTACCTTTGGTTTCTGTTATTCATGTTAAACGCCAGGAATCCAGCCGCCATGATGATTCCAGCCGTTGCCAAGGTAGCGAGCACAACAAACATTAAGAGTGACACGTGGAGGTAGATAGTTTCCTGGGTCTGAACGTCAGAGGGCGGCCCTTCACCTGTACAAATAATTATTGAAATAATATAATCATAACGATATTTATACTTTTAATAATGATACTACTAATAACAATAAAATAAAATAATACTTACTGATAGTACAAATAATAATAATTACATTAAAATCATCTCTCAATGCTCCAAAATTATATTAATTTAAAGTTTTGAAATAACGTAAGTAATACTTGAACACACTCCAATGATACACAGTTGGTCGATATCATATTCATAGTCGATTTTTTATTCAAACCGTATTATGTCGATTTTTGTTCGAATATTCTCTTATTGAAATAACAGCTAAACCATACAGAAACATGAATTAAAGTATATTTGTTGCCATGTATGCGTATTCAAGTTAAACCATACAGTAGCAGCAACGACCAACATTTCAATTACAGATGATTGATTTCGATAGTAAACTTCTTGTTAAGATTTCTTTTTTAATACAATTACAAATGTATTTTTGTTAATACAAGTTTGAATACAATCATTTTGACATCATGTCTACGGTTGCTGAGGAAATGGATTACTAACACTTGTCACTCGTGTATATCAACATAATTGAAGAGCTTTCAACCAAAAGGCGTTACATCCACTTTTTCAACTTCCGAGGAAAACAGGTTTCTTTGTCCCACTTTGTACACGTGACTACGGGAATATGAACATTTAACTTTCTATATTTTGATTTTGAATGAGTTATTTGTCGTAAACTGTGGATTCCTAGATACCTACGTAGACTATATACCATGTCGTTAACTCAATTGTTATGGAAAGTGGATTTAGCGCCTTTTGGAAGTGAGTTCTTCATAATTATTATGTTGGGGTGTTGCTCGATCCTCTAAACATAATAACACGGCACGGTACCTTCCCACTGGAACGTCATTGCCGGGCCGGTTGAGAGGTTGAGTGAATCTGTGATCGCATAGTACTCCGCTACCTTCACCATCTTATCGCCTGGAAGCATTATATAAAATATAAATATCAATAATTTAAGTCATTACTAATAAAGGCACATAGCATGTATCATACATACATACAAATCGCTAAGGTATATAACCTACAAGAAATTGTTTTTTTTTCATAACGTACAGTTGTAAGCCTGCTGCTTAATTTCGTGAATTTTAATGAACCGCTTATCAATACGAATGAAAAGTTTACGAAATTGGCCGAGAAAACCTAAACTATGATATTATTGTGGAACACATCGCTATCATGCGCATATTAACCCTTCAATGACGATGACCCGCATGTGTGTGGTTTCATAGTCCTACATTCGAGTAAGAATATAACAAGTTATATAAAGTGCACAAGGGGCAAGAGCATTTATTTCTCTATTGTTGATCCCTATTTTGTTTCCGAAGCTGCTTTCTTGTCTGTATTAGTGTGAAGATCGTTATTATTTGGGAAAATCGTTACATTGGCAGTGCAATGTCACATTTTCAAATAGAATATTCTTGTCTTAATCATGTTAAAGGGATCTAGAAACTTTGGTTACATGTGCAAAAAGTAATGAGTGGTTGATATTGTACAATGTATATTGTTGTTATCTGATATGCCACTGGGCGTTGTGTGAAAATTTCAAGTTAAATGGACTTTATATGGCCAAGTAATGAGCAAAAATGCAAAGTGACATTCACTAACTCATTGCACACACTTTGTACACGGTTCTGACGATCCATTGGATAATTTGACATCTAAAAACTTCAATCGTAAATATCTTATTAACGAAAGGGAAATTTGATGAACCGAAACATGTCCCATGCTTTTTTTGTTAATAAGAATACAACAAAGTATGAGGGAACCGCTAGAATTCCAATTGGATTTTGAGGATTTGGACGTTGCCGATTTGTTGAGTGAAATACTGATCAAGTTTGACTTGAAATAGCTCTCGTCCTTAATGGGTTAGAATTATGTGTACGTTGTGCTATGAGTTTTGTCTGATTTTTGTCTTCTATTTAAGGTAGGATACGTAGTGTGGACTCACCTTGTAACTGTTTATGCATTGTACACCCTAGTCTTTCGCCTTCTCGAAACTGCACAACGCCCTGTCAAATGACAAACAACAACAACAACATATGAAATGCTATGAAATATCAATTATCGATCTACAGAGTAAAAAGTGAACTATGTATTAGAGTGGGCACATCGAAAATCAGGTACGCATATGACTTGGTATCAAGTACTTGCAATGTAACTAATGATTGAAACATAACCAAACATTATATTTATTCAATTTAAACATAACATTGATACATGTTATTATGAACATTAGTTTTAGATTGTATTCGAGGAAAGTCAATATAATTAACTTTTGATATTGTTTATAGTATGTATGTTGTTGAAAATAAGAACGCAAATCAAATTAAATCAAATGTACTGCTACTTCAAAGTGATCTATAAACTTTATATTTTTCAGGTCAGTGATATTTGAGAACTTCAATCATACACACATATCATTGTTAGATACTTTAAAATGATATGTGAGAAACTCATGGAAAAGGAATAATGTTTACCAAGTAAAAACAGAATAAATCGATGTCTGATTTTATCCCGAACGTTCGTGGAGTACAATGTCCGAATTCGAACACCATAGAAGATTTAATATCCAAATGTGCACACTATAATTGACTACGGTCGGAGGCGTCGACAGAGTGACGCTTTAAAAAAAGAATTTTAAATATCTCCAAAATTAGGGAGACATTTGAACAAATCAACACTCATTTCATTTTTGTATTACCATTAGCTAAACAAAAAGGTACAAGGGAATTGTGAAGTCTCTATGAAGTGAATTGCGATGAATTTTGCAAAGTTAATAGATCACTTTAACTGCATCTACGAAACGATTTTCCCTACCGTGACTCCGGGGAAGTTGGTCTCGTTCATGGCCTTACTGAAGTGAGCCAACATCTTCTCGTCATCGTACTTGAAGTCGAAGAAGGACTCGGTGTCGTTCTCCTTCTCGAACATCTTGATCACGTGATCGATGGCCTGCGCCATGACCCAGATGCCATCGTACGCGTAACCATGGTAATCGGAGTAGTTGGAACCACGTGACTCGTCGTAGAGGGCGTTGTACTCTGAGGGGGTCTGTACATGAAAAGGAATATGGTTGGTCGTGATATTTATCTTCATGAATTGGATAAGCATCCATTATACATGACATTTAACCAAAATATAAGTGGAAACAAAAGGTTTGAAACAAACAAAAAAATATTATCACATTTTATGTAATTACTGAATTAAACAAACTTTAAATATTGTTTAATGTCAAATGGCAAGAAATTTCTACTAACATATCGTTATTTAGTAAAGAATATCGATGTCATGACATTTTGATAACAATTAACCTTCTTACTTACATGGTCGAGTGTAGTCATAATACTCACAGATAATAATTGGAATCAATTACCCTCACATATTCGGAATAGTGGCACAGTGGACACATTAAAGGACAGGTTAAAATATCATTTGTTTCAAACAGCATTTAAGTAGACTTTCTTTCTTCTAGTCATTCTCGTTTGTTTCAATATTATAAACTATTAGGTGGATATGGTGCAATATAAATATTCAATATTATTATTATTATTGTTAGTAGACTTTCGAAATCTAATTTGGTACTCTGGGGGTGATACATAATTGAGAAGCCAGTGTATTACCAATCCTGAGATTGTTTGCTCCTCGCTGGCACTCAGCGTGAGGATATCCGTAGCGATGTATCCTTTGACCGCTCTAGACAGTTCCTCCTCAGAACAGTCCGTCTCGTTGTCTTTCTTCATCCACCATTTGGCGCTAAACCAGCCAGGAAGAAGCCACACGTGGCGTGGTCCATACATCTCTTCACGGAAAACCTGTATAAATGTGTTCACGAAAATACAAGTAATCTTTCAGGTACCTTTTTTTAAGGCGACATTTGGCGTTAAACCAGCCATGACAAAGCCTAGCGTGGCCTGGTCCGTACAGCTCCTCGCGGAAAACCTGCATGGAATTATGAACAAAATCTACTCCGCCTGATACTTATGTTTACGCCAATTCCGATACTGAACCAGCAAGAAAACAGATAAATCGTCATCATGGACACAATTTATTATGTAATGTAATGCTTTTTGTCTGGTAATTATTACATATTATTATATAATATGTTGCTGTAAAACCAGCCATGAAGAAACCCGTACATCTTCTTACGTAAAACCTACACGGAGTGTGACAGTAGGATGACAGACTTGTAAAATACAGACGCATGTTTACCCTCAAAATGAGAAACGTTTTGTTTAACTAATACATGTACATAAAGCGAATTCAATAAAACACACATATCAAGTGACTTTTCTTCTGCATCCTCTCCTGTTGTGTTGGCTGTGAATGATGTCGACAGCCATATAACATAATTATGTTGTGTAATATACATAATAATCGTATTGCTTTATGTGTAAACAATATTATTTGCCTACCTCACAGAAGACTCTCCGTGCCATGACCTCGTCAAAGAACCCCATCACGATCCGAGCACCTTTATTCTGGAAGTTAGAAGAAACGAAAACAAGGAACCGTTACGATCATTACAAAATAATACAGGGAGGATATTCCGCTCGTATCCATTTAAACCAATATAATAACTTGCGATGTGCTTTGGTTGATAAAGCCTACAATGGCCACGAGAGGCTACGCGTCTGAATGGCAATAGTATTCGACATAAAACCAAAGCGTACACACTACTAACACATTACTCTTATTTATTCCCACGGGAAGAGGGTACTATGGTCTTTGTACCAAGATAGGGATTTCAGAATCTGATTTTGTATACAACACCTTGATCTGTTTAATGGCGGGTTTAGGGAAGTCTATCAACCCCCTCCGTCATTCATACTCCTCATCTCCTCACCTACTCCCAGGACTTTACCCTCCTCTTTTCCTTCTCTTGCTTTATCGACCTCCTTCTCGACCTCCTTCTCGTTGTCGTCCTCCTCCTCCTCCTCCCCCTGATTAATATTCCCTTTATCTATGTAATGCTTACCCCTTCTCCCCTCCTCACTGCATTATATTGCCCATATCTCACTGTTTCATACCCTTCTACGAGGACTATTTACTATAATACCTTAATCCGTTGTATGGCGGCTTTCGGGTCGTCCCTAAAGGTGGCCTCCACCATGGTGGTCACCCCGTTCTCTTCCGCCATCTTCACCTGCTTGCTCTGCGCCTGTTAGTAGGAACAGAAAATTAAAATTGAAACATTTTAACTGGTGATTATGTTAGGGGTACGAAATTATCCTGTCTTAAACTGTATAGGGCGAAGTGCTGAGAAAAGCCGGCACTCTTTGCTTGCCCCTGACAGGTGAGTGTTTTGATATTATAATCTTGTAATTAGTCGTTAATTTGATACATGTTTGATACTTTACTTAATTAATCATTATAGTAGTTTATCCGCATGATCATTACGAGCAATTGTATGCATTTTATGTACACATTTGTCATTCAAACGTTCCGTATTTTGATGTTAGAAACTTGTTTATATAATGCGTTATAGAAGAATGTAACGTTTGATAAATTGTGTAATGTCTGCATACGCTATGAGTGAGTTCGCGTGTACGGAGTATGACTTGTATACACGGTATAAATGTTTTGCGCACAGTAAACCGTGTGTGTATTTTGTGTACATGCGAAGATTTACCGAGAGAGGGACATAGACCGTCACAGGTTAGGCGGAGCCTAGCGCTGAGAGTTGGATAGGATAAGATGGGGGCCCACAAAGTTCGGTTAGTCATGTCTATCGTATTGCTTATAATAATTATTTTCAAGAGTTAATATTTGTAGGCCGACGTTTATGAATAATTATAGAATGAGAAGTGTTTATTATGATAACATGGGAGAAGGAGATTTTGATTTGTTATGTTAGTGGCGTTATTATATGACTTGGACGTTGATGACGTTTATGGACAGTATATGGGAAATATAGTCAGTTATTATATAGTTCGAGGATTGTTTTATATTAATGTACAACCGTTGATAAAGAAGAGCTTATTTACTGTAAAGGAAGGTGTTTGTTGATGAAGTCCTGGATGATATTCTTACTGCCAGTTGTAGAGGTAATATAAGTGTATACAGTGAAACTGCATTATGATGAGCAACTTGGGCCCATTGAGTTTGCCTGGTTATGATAGTGCTCGTTCTGACGAGGTTCCCCTGATGACATAGTTGATTATACATGTTGATTATATTCTGATGCTTTGTAAGTTTTATGATGGTAATGTTTAATACTCATTTATAAAGTACAGACATTATAATATTCGATAGACGTTTATTTAAAGTAGTTAGATTTATTCAGAAGTTCGTCAGTTAAAAAAATGTTTGTTCTTGTTACAGTCAGTGTTTGTTTTACATTGTTTGAGGGAGCTAAATAAGCCATTGACATTGCCTTTGTTTTGTAATTGTGATTACTTTCAAAATGTAAACCACAAGATGTGATGATTTTATTGATTGATGATTAATAACGACTCCTTGCTTGCCCCTGACAGAATCGCTGTGCCTGTTCGTGATTGATTTTGACCACCTCACAATTAAAAAACAACGAATGGGACACACCTAACACGTAGCCGATGCCAATCAATAATAGTAGGCTACTTATTTAAACAAATGTTTTCTTGTATAATACTATAGCGCCTATCATCATGAATATGAATCATCTCTGACTAAACGCCTTAAGTTACTACCTATGTCATAGGGCACACACTCCCAATCAATCGGACGGGAACTTACACAGCGGCACGAGAGCAGTTGTGTCCCTTTGAATTTATGACATAGAGCTGCGATGATAACGATCGCATGGCACCTCCCTGTGATTTCTTTGAAAAGGCGCCCTCTTAAAGAAGACGACCCATTACATTTAAGATAAAACTTACGTAAGAGTATCTGGGCGCGTCCTGGTGGATGGTTGCGATCTTGGTCCAGTTGAAGAGCTGGAATAGTCTAACCCTAGCGGCCCCGATGTCATTCTCAGACGGTACTGTGCGGAAGAAGTGCGGGTAGGTGTCCCGCTGGGAGAGGGAGGGCGTCGTGTCGGCGTAAGATAGCTGCAGATAAATAAATACACACAAACAGAATGTTCACTATCAAAACATCAATTTACTTCAAGTATACTTAAGTTTGGATAGAATGATCAACAACCTTTATTGTTTTATTATTATAATTATTATTATTATTTATTCGGCATTTCAAACAAGTACAATGTAACGATACCAAATGAGTAGTGAATTTACAAAACAAATACAAAAATACATAAAAGCACCCTTGGTGAGTCTCCCCAAGCTGCCTGGCAGGAAAACAAAAATCTTGCATTTCTGTACCCCATGGGTCTTTCCTACCAGCATACAAATTTGGTTTATCTACAAATGAAGAGCTTATTTCCAAAAGGCGCTAAATCCACTTTCTACAATAATTGGGTTACCGATGTCAGTACATTAATAAGCTACGTTGCTATCTGAAATCCAAATTTTAGGACACATTACACAATCAAAGTCAACATATGGGACTTTTCCATTTATCGTTATAGTCTTCTTCGTCATATTCAGTAAACCTGCAGATCTCTACCAGATATTGAAATCAAGATATGTTAATAAAAGGCCCACCATGACTACTTGTATATACCAGTATACTGGGTTGATCAAATATCATGCAATTCTAGCGAAATACGTCCGAATACGATGTTTTGATTCGTTTTTCACCAATTAGCTTTCCATTTCCATCAACACAAACAACATGTATGAAGAGTGAACAGTATTAATCCAAGATTTCAATCAATGTGTAACAGTTACTTTGTATAATAACGTACCTGAACAAGATTCCACCAATGAACGGAGTTTGCAATGGGTGACGTCACGCTTGGACACGCCCCTCCGAAGACCATGAACTTCCTCGGTGGTCTGGCGAGTGACTCGAAGAACGCCTTTAAGCCAGTCGCCATGTCGCACTGCAGAGGGAAGACAATACAATGAGAAAATTTACCGTTTAAAGGGATAGTTGATTTTTGGTATAGACTCAGGGCGCTGCACGAAGTATTTTTGTTGTGAGGAAAAACTGAGTGTCAACTTTTAAAGAGCATACACTTTGAATGACAGAATAAACTGTATTTGATACAATCGGTTCAGAGACGCTGGAGATAAGATATATACATTTAAAAATGCTATTTAATTTAGAGAATAATGAAACACTAAATACGAAACATAAGTATTCATATAATATAGAGACACAGTAAACTTAATATAATGCATCTGTCAATGTAAATCGAATAACGCCTTTAAGTCAGTCGCCATGTCACACTAAAGAAAAATATATTCATACACAAAAGGACTATTTGATTTAGAGAAAAATAAAAAAAAACACTAAATACTAAAATAAATATTCATATATACTCCGCAAAAAAGAAACTGGGCACTTGTAAAAGTGGAAATATTTCATAGTAATGTACGATAAAGTGTAGATTATCATATATCAAATTAAAAGGGAATTTAGTCCTCTACATGCAGGGTATAAATTAAAGGTGTAATCGTTCATGCATGTAATGCAGTAGTCAATTAACAATAGCAAGGTATGTTTTAAAATATAGCAAAAACAATGGAGGACCACACCATTCGACTGAAATGATCAGGTATGATAGTAAGCGTTTCATTTAAAACAAGATGTGCGGGGCAAGTAAATTGCGACATTATTTAACTTTATTGTTATGAACAAACTCTGAAAATACACATTTTTCAATGAAACAGGGCCAGGTTATGAGAGCATCATCATACTGATCTGTATTAGAGGCTTGAAGCTTGTCTGTTTGAGTGTGTCCCATGCAATTTTAACCATAGTTACCTGAGAAATGTCATGTAAAGACTGCCCAACTGTTTGACCAATGATGACATCAAGTTTTTAAGATCTTTGGACTACGGTAGAATTCTTGAAAAGAATTTATACCATTGCTCATGCTGAAATAAGGGCACAAACTGGTTTCGACTAATAAACTTTTGGTATGGAATTCCCCATTTTGTTACTTTTGGATGAAAATAAAACCTATAACGTGCACAATTTGTCTTCATTTGTACTTTTTTTTTGAGATGAAGATGGAAAAGGTCACATTTGTATTGAACAATTATGCCATGTCATGAATATAGCGTTTTAGATTATGGTTATCAACATTTATATGGTTGAGTTGATGTTCCATTTTTCCTATTTTTGAAAAAACACCTTGCTGTGGTTAATTGACCGTGACAATTCATGCATGAATGATTTCATCTGGATTGTATGCCAATATTAAAGAGGGTCGTTTCATATTTAATTAATATACAATATCATATATTTTATCGTAAATGAATATGAAATATTTGGTCTTATACAAGTGTCCAGTTCCTTTTTTTGCGGAGTATATATTATGTCAATGTAAGTGGAAGAAAGCCTTTAGGCCAGTCGCCATCTTACATTGGGAAGGGGAGAACAACACATGAACGTAATATACCGTTTCATTTAATATAGACGTACGTCGCAAAATAGTTATAAATAGGGATGTGTAACAAAAGAAGCACAGTAAAATGATCCTAATGATAGAACAGTGATGTCATACTGGAGGCGAAAGCCCGGAAATTACTGAAATTGATATCTTGTGACCGCGACATTGTACTCATTTATTTCCATCAGCATCATCAATCATCCATATCGCCATCATACTCCTTTCTTTCATCAGATAACTTGTTAAGATTAATGGCAAGAAACTAAATACATATTGAACAAAGGAGGCAAAAGAGAGCTAAATATAGGCGAGGAGCAGAATTTGTGTCTTCTATGGCAAATCATTAAAAAGTAAACGAAAACCTAGATAATGGTTTCTGCGAGATCTCGTGACTGAGGCAAAAAGTGAACAAAAGAGTAATGATGGAAAGTTGAGCAAAAGCGCGGGAAATGAATTGTGCGTGATATCCTATGATGGCGACATTGGGCTTCTATCACCAGACAATGAATAGAGATAACCGCGCGTGAACAGAGCCCCGGGCGGGACAGTCTGTAATACCGCTAAAATACGTATCAGGTAACGTTAAAGGCGCAGTCATGTCAGTGCGTCATTAAAGTAACGATGTTGGCAACCATTGAGTGCGCTCTTTTGAATAGCCCATAACATTAAAGGCGCAGTAATGTCAGTGCACCAATAAAGTAACGGTGCAGTTGCCAACCATTGAGTGCGCTCTTTGGAATAGCCAATACCATTAAAGGCGCAGTAATGTCAGTGCGCCATTACAGTAACGGTGTTGCCAACCATGGAGAGCGTTCTTAGAATGGGCAATACGATGTGTGCATGTATTGAGAGGTTGGCGGGTATGTGAGTGAGTAATATACCAAAAGCGAATGTTTGCACATAACATTTTCCTTTTTTTATGTAGGGGATGCATCTCTCATGCGTTTTAAATGGCGTCGTACAATAACCGTTTTGAACAGAAAATCAGCACAAAACTAACGAGAACGACAAAAGTGTATCGATGGAATATAATTATGCTCCTTCAGCTGAATGCGGATTCAATACCTGCCACGTAACACTAAAGCCTCATTAAGGCTATTATACTCGTCAATCATTAAAGGGATCTAGTAACATGGTCCAAATCCTCAAAATCAATTTGGAATTCTAGCGGTTCTCTCATACACTGTTGTATTCGTATTAACATTATGAGCATGGGGCATGTTTCTCGAATTGCCCTTTCGTTAAAAAAAGATTTCCGATTGAAATGTTCAGATGTTAAAGGGATAGTTGAGTTCTGGTAAGGAGAGTACAGTTTTGGTGAAACTGAATTTTAGTAACCAAAACCTGCATCATTACATTACAAACTAATAGTTATAACTAGAAAGGAACACAAATGACGTAGTAAAGATCATGTTATCATTCAAAAAGAGCCGTTAAAACGTAAGAGGGCGCTCTCTAAACACTCATCGGTTTCAACCATTTTGAATAAAATATTGTGCATGTGATGCTTTGCTGAAATAGTGATTAGATAGAGAAATAACCAACAACTATTTAAATACCTATTTTGTAACTTTTTGAAAAGAGGAAGCATTTTTTTGAATTTTTAACGGCTGGTTCAAAATTCTCTAATAAACCTGGGGCCCCAAGTTTATTACAAATTGTTATATTTATGGATATTTCAGCCGTCTCTGAACCGATTTTGATCAAACAAAGATGATTTTATTATATAAATATTATGCTCTTTCAAATTTTACACTCAGTTTGTCATTACCTCACAAAAAAAAAGTAGTCTAGCGCCCTCTCTACCAAAACTCAACTTTCCCTTTAAGCTATCCACTAGATAGTCGTAACGGTGTACAAAGTCAGTGCAATAAGTTAATAAATGTTTTGCTCATTTTCGCTCATTTCTCAGTCTGCCATGTAACATCCATGTTAACGTGAAATGTTCATACATTAATCAATGGGCATATTAGATCACAACGATATACATTGTATCAACCATTTATCTTCTTTTGCACATGTCAGCAAAGTTACTAGATCCCTTTAAAGAGAAAAGACAATCTCACCACAGGGAGGCGACAAAAGTGTATTGATGACACCAATTGACTACCGTTTCAGGGGGAGTAAGTTATGGTCATATAACAGTTAAACCTCGTTAAGACTATTGTACTCGAACCACCAAAGTGGTATATTAACTGTTTGACATGTGCAAACAGTGATGAATGGTTGATAAAATGTGTACTTGTATGATATTATTATGTCCGCTATTAAATTAATGTGTACAAAACTTGACATTAAATGGATGTTATATTGGCGAGTAATGAACAACAACGCAGAGCGATATGTACTATTAAACTCATTGCACTGCCTTTGTACAAAGAGGCTACTAACAAATCCGAACACTTTTACTCGCAAAAATATTTTGTAAGCGAAAGGGACATTCGAAAAAAAAAAACCTGTTCCATGCTTCTATTGCTAAGGAAGTGCGAACGTGCAAGCCATGTATCGCTTTAAAGCGAGCACTGTATCATTACAGAATCGTTTATGACTGTATTGCCATCCATGATATTATCGTTCATACCAACGAAGTCAAATGCTACCACAGCCAGTCGTGTGTACTAGTTAAATTTCGAATGTAGTTCAGTACGTTATTATGGGAAGCCATCAAATCCAAGATTCCATGGAAATCTGTGGAAGATATGAACCGATTACACTACAAATTGTCGCATCCATTTTTTTTAAAGGGACACTTTTGACGCGCCGATCTATATTATAGTGTCTTCAAATTCCATGTGAACGCGTTGTTCATTATGATTATGATAATGAGCCTATTTAGCCTTCAATTGACCACATATTTGTATGATTCCAATCCAAATAGTCGCATAATCCGTGGCCCCATCATCAAAGAAAAGTTCACCGCACCAGTCGGGAAATGCTGCCCCACGTTATTTATTTCACAATTTAGTTCGCATTTTGTCAAGTCAGTACTTCATATCATTGGTCATACCTAGGGTTACAAATAGTTATCCTTTATGTGGTTTGCAAAAGACCTATGTGCATAAGGTGTCTATTTACTACTCGAATAAGTGTAAAGGGAGATTTAAGTATAATTGTTTGTGATGCAGGTGTAAAATTGTGAATTGAAATTAGAATCACATCATAATCTTGCTGATATTTTTAATATCGTGTCGAAGATCAGATCACATCAGATCGGCTAGCCAAAGGGGCGTGCATACGTTGGTAATGTCAAAGCAACTATCGCCTCCAATTTGTACCTCTAGCGATTTTCTACAGTAATTATCATCGGTAATAGTGCGTTATTCCCGCCGTGAGAGTGGGTCAATTTGTTTCGAAAGTGTCTTAGAATGGATTGGTCCTTGAATGAGCATTGGCTGAAAGTCTGTATTATTTATAATGCTTGCGAAAAATCAGTTAAGAGTTAAAGTTGAAGGGATCTATAAACATTGTCAACAAAGATTTTCGCTCATTACTTGGCCATATAACATCCATTTACGGTGAGATTTTCACATGTTACTCTTTGGACAAATCACATCACAACAATACACATTATATCTACCATTCATCACTTTTCACAAATATCAACACAGTTACTAGATCCCTTTATTACTGTACTATCGATTTGAAATATCGCTGTCGTTGTGTGCAGATTTATAACGATATATTGTTTATCTTAATACGGTCCTGTCGTTATCAACAACACTTCTATGCAAAATCACCAGTTACGAAGACGATTCTGTCTAAATGAATTTTTTTTCAAACACGCCAAAGTAGCTTTAAAAAGGTAAATGTCTAATATCGGGCGGCCTTGTCCGCTTCCCAGAAAATACTGCCGCACAAGGGATTTTAACACGATCAAGACACCTCAAAATGAGTTATTATCGCACACAGACTACATTATTACTGCAGTGCCCAAATTCGCTCACCTGTATCAACAACCTAATAAAAACAAATCTACTCCAGCAGCGTAATCCAAGGGAAAGGGGGGGGGGGGGGGGGCGGTGGCACTCTGCCTCCCTCATAAATCGCGTCTGATGGATGGCCCGCGGATCCTATCCATTTGGAAAATATTTCCACCTGAGACTAATTCCCAGACACATTAATGATCCCCCAACATGATGCAAGTAAACAACCACACTCTATTCTCGCATCATTTTCTAAGATTACGGTCAATTTGATTTCAATAAAACCACCTTTCGGCACTCGTATGATCTATAGTATATGGGCAAATCGTTTGTGATTGTACATGTTGTTGCGTCCACAATAAACTAAAATGCTCTGCATGTCGAGGTATCTTTATTACCAGGGGAAAGAGGGAAGGGGGGCACTTTGGTTTACTTAGTTTAGCACTGTGACAAGGCACTGTGTGTCTAAGTTGAATGCAACCCAGACAAAACTGGCGAACACGCATAGCGGCGGCTGCCGCCATACGTTTTTGACATTCATGCTCTGCAGCAATAGCATTGTTTTATGATACACGGTAATCATGCTAATATTGGCATAGAGCATGACATAATAGTATAGTAAACATGGTAAAATGATGTTCATAAACTGCCATGAAAATGCTACGTTTAGACAAACATGTCATGAACGATTTTTCATAACCCATATCGAGTGAATGATAATGAAAATAGATTACACTACTTGATTTTTGTATGACAACAGGTAATATTTACATAAAGCAGATTAGTACCAGTAAAGCAGTGTTTTATGTTCATCAATAGACCGTTATTAGACAAGAAAGTCATTATGAATGTTTGATAACCCCTTAACGAGATCCCATAGACTTTATTACCACTTGAGCCCAAAGCAAAGCTTTTTGTGTCTTTTTTTTTAGTGGGGGCGAAGAGAGAGAATCACTGCATGGGGACGAGGGAAAACGAAGGGCGCAGGTTTTTATCTGACAAGCAACAAACACGTCTTAATCATGCACTTGATGATGTCTAACAGAATCATATATTCTGTTTGATTTTACCTTACACATGATTCGGCCAATTTATGTCTAGCGCGTGCTTGTTTGGTTGTGCGTGTGCATGTGTGTGTGCGTCGGGGGAGGGGAGGCTGGGTCGATGAGTCCAGGACCTAATTTGATTCCTACTTTATATCAAACCATGCGGACAGTAATCTCCACATCTTTGCCACGTACAGCGACGGTTGAATTATTTTGATAGTAGCCCATCGCTGCTAAATAACATTCCGAAGAGGCATTATCAAGTATAAACTGGCACTAGTAGACAGTAGGCGCGGGGACAGTGAGATACATTTTAATTAAAGCGCCGCAAAGTTAAAATCTCCGGAGTAATTACAACATACAAACGACAGTTTAATATTTTGATAGTAAACATCGGCGCTAAATGCGACTCCCTAATAACGCTCGCCCCGTCGGTGGCACAGTTGTGGTCGAAGGGAAAACAGAGTGTGTGCAATTGTGTGTGTGTGAGGGGTGGGGGGGGGGGGGGGGGGGGTGGTGGTTGTTGAGTGCTATTTTGAGGCCTGCTTATTTTCTACATTTTTTTAAAACCGAGCGCAAAGCGAGTCTCCGCGGTCTTTGCGACATACAACATCATGCATAATGTGTTACTATTGTCCATCGCTTCTCCTGACAATATTATCCGAAAATGGCATATCGGAGACTGATATGAAAGAAATATCCAAAATATAATTCCTAGTAGCGACAGTTTAACCTCTTTACTACGGGAACCATGTTTTCAGAGACACCACACTTAAAGGCATATATGCGTGGGTTATAAAGGGTAGTCAGCAAATTCCAACTCGACTCCACCGTAATCTCTCGAGGTAAACTTACGATATGTGTTGGATCGATCGAAGAGAGGTGCTTCGAAATATCAGAACAAAGGCCTTCTTATGAAATTGCATGCAGCAAACAAATTTCTCACGCTGTCAGTCCTAGGCATCAAACGGCGGCACTTTGAAGTCGGTTGCGGTTAAGCGTGTTACGTGATATTTTCGCTCGTAAACATCTCTGATGGATCTCCATTCGACTAGTACAAACATTCCGAACGCGACTATTTTTGATGCATTTTTGACTCGGGTATTTGGAAGTGGGACAGTTTGCGATCGCTACTTATAACTGAGCCAGTGGGGATTACGTACCGTGCGTAAAAGTGCGCAAGATGGATCCACGCGTCTAATAACCCACGCATATATGCCTTTAACTCATCAGCTCAGTATAAACTATGATACATTAGAATCGCTACTTGTGAAATGTGTGACTGTGTCGTCACTTTTGTGCTCGGGTCTCGCTATCACTCAAGATTCCACATGAGTTATAATGTGACACATTCCCTTGGCCGTTTACCGCATGCCCCTTAATACCTGATAGTATTGCATTCCACTTTCTCAATACATTAAAGGGATAGTTCAGTTTTGGTAAAGAGGGCGCTGCACGAAATAATTTGTTTGTGAGATAATGCAAAACTGAGTGTCAAGAAGAGACGGGAGCCGAGTCTTACTGATAGCGTTGCATCCAACATTTCACACCACCCTAAACCCACCAGCTCAGTGTAAACTATGTTATTATCACTACTTGTGAAATGTGCGCCACTTAAAAGCGACTGCGTCGTCACTTTTGTGCTTGGGTCTCGCTATCACTCAATATTCAACGTGGTTTATAATGTGACACATTCCCTTGACCGTTTATCGCATGCCGCTTAATACCTTATTCATTGAATTGCTTTTAACTTTTCTCACCACATTAAAGGGTACCACTACCCAAAAATAATATTCGTATAAAAAGGGGAGTGCGAGGAAAAGCCGCTGACATTGAGCCTAAATTCACCGTCAGTTTGGCCCGTCTTCGCTGGCCACATCTATACGCTCCTTCGTGCGTAAATGAGTTTTATAATTTACCAATTATATCAATTAGGCGGTTTCCAGGCCAAATCTGTATCATCCCGCATTAGTAAAAACATATTCTTTCACACGATTGGTAATAAGTGCGTACATTTCATGTTTTGTATGAGGGGCGTGTCCCACTACTGGCATTTGCCTTGAAACACACCTTTCATTGAGCTGGATGTAGACGACTAGACGATGTGTGAAATAGGCGTGTTGTAAGGATTCTGCTTGCATTGAAGGTTGATTAATCTCATGCACCGTTAATGACATGCAGCGTAATAACAGATTAAAGCGTGGTACCCAACTTTTCACACCACATTAAACCTGTCTTTTATTGAGCTCGGTGTAGACCGTGTTATGATCACTACGTGTGAAATTGGCGCCTCTTTAAAGCGAGTGCGGCGTCACCTTAGATGGCGCTTTTAAAGAGCTAACACAAAAGCCCAACGGAAAACGCTTGTGTAGCATTGAAACATCGTTAGAGATGTATTAAATTCTCGCGATCACTCAATAATCCGCATGGTATATTGGCTGACTAATTCCCTTGACCGTAAATCACATACCGCTCAATAACTGATAGCATTGCTTTCCACTTTTCACACCGCATGATACCATATCTTGTATTGAGCTCGGTGACGTCTGTTTTGTGAGCACTACTTGTGACTCTGGCCCCTCTTTAAGGCGACTTCGACGACACTTTATAGTGCGTTTTGTCAAGTGCTTTGTAGTTTTAATGCGCTAGAGAGTTGCTTAATTATCGCGCATCACGTAAGATGCCGCATTGTGACAAATTCCCTTGACCGTTAATCGCATGCCGCTCAATAACAAATAACATTGCATTCCACTTGTCTTGCCACATTAAACACACCTTGTATTGAGCTCGATGTAGACCATGTGTGAAATGGGCGCCTTTAACATAGCTAATGTGGATTCCGACTGCTATCTAAGGCTGACTCATGCCCTTGAACGTTAATTGCATGCCACTCAATATAAACTGAAAGTTTTGCATTCCATTTATTGTTTCGCCACATTCATTAAACACATATTTTTTATTAAATTTGATGCAGACTGGACTTGCGTATGGTCAGGATATGTGAACTCTCCGAATCATTAAGGGAGGTCCGTCGATGTATTATGGGGTTCGTTTAAAGCGGGAGGCCCCATGTGTATTCCAAACATTGTGTGATCTATACTTATACTAATTGCTTGGGTGTATACAGACAGGACGTTGTTATTTTAAGCATTTTTCATGTGTACGCCGCCTAGATCGGACAAACACGCCCCCTTTAACTAGCCGCGCAATAACTGATAGCGTGGCATTCCACTTTTGTTACGCCACATTAAACACATATTTTTATTGAGCTCGTTGTATGTATGTTATGATCAAGAGGACCTGTCAAATCGGCGCCTTATTAAGAGAGGTTCGTCGTTGCATTAAAGGGTTATTTTAAGGAGGCCTGGATGCCCCGTTTATATTCCAAATTTACGTAGCCTGAGTTGACCTAGTTGCTTGAGTCCCGCAATCACCCACGTGTCCGCCTTGTGTACTCCCTCATGGCGTTGGTTGTATAAGTCTTTCCAATGTAAATGTAATCTAGATCGAACGACACCACCCCTTTAACTTTTCTGGGGGCCGACTAGCACCTAAACAGTTAATTGCATGCCACGCAATAATTGATAGCGTTGCATCAAGCTTTTCACAACACATTAAACATATATTGTATTGAGCTCGTTGTAGACGGTTTTACGATCAGGAGGACCTGTCAAATCGGCGCCTCATTAAGGGAGGTTCGTCGTTGTATTATAGGGTTCTTTTAAGGAGGGATGCCCCCTTTATATTTCCAACATACATGGCCAATTTTATAGTTGTTTGAGTCTCGCAATCCCCCACGTGTCCGCCTTGTTTATACCCTCAACACGTTTTTTTTTTTTGAGGCTTTCCTATGTACGTCATTTAGATCGAACGACACCACCCCTTTAACTTTTCTGGGGGCCGACTAGCACCTAAACAGTTAATTGCATGCCACGCAATAATTGATAGCGTTGCATCCAGCTTTTCACACCACATTAAACACATCTTTTATCGAGCTCCCTGTAGACATGTGAAACCTGCACATGATTAAGGGAGGTCCGTCGTTGTTTGTCGGGGTTCTTTTTAAGAGGGAGGCGCCATTTTTATTCCATATCTATGTGGTCTATATTATAATAGTTGCTCGAGTATAGCGTTCACGCACCTTCCGCTCGATGTATACAGACACGACGTTGTCATTTGAATGTTTTCTGTGCAAACGCCATCTAGATCGGACGACACCACCCCTTTAACTTTTCTGGGGGCCGACTAGCCGCACCTAGACAGTCAATGTTATGCCGCGCGTTGCATCCAACTTTTCACGACACATTAAACACATATTTTATCGAGCTCGATGCGGACTGTCTGGTTTATGATCAGAGCGCGTGAAATGGCGCCTCTATATCAAAGGGCCTGCATCATTGCTTTTAATATAGATTGTTTTCTTTTTTTTTAAGAAATGAGGAGCTTACGAAGGGTTCCGCCTTAATTCGCAAAGAACGCGTTTTGCAATTATAATTATGTAAGTAATATTGTGACCGCGCACTTGCCAGGTCTAGGGTAAGAGTATTATTTTGGTGCTGTTCATTAACCATTCCCTAACGTGTCTAAACGCCATCTACGGAATGGAAGGCACAAACTATATTCGCCTGGACTGTTAAAGTGATCCATTAACATTATAGTGTTTTCACAAAATTGATATTTGATTGAGACTTCAATCATATATCAGTATCATTATACGATTCTTGTCAATGATATGCGAGATTTTTGCTGAAAATAAGTAATGTTTATCTAGTGGAAGAATAGTAAATCGATGTCTGAATACAGATGTATCCCGATCGTTCGCGCGGAGTATCCGAATTCGAATACTATGGAGAATTTAGTATCCGAATTCGGATACTATTGCCTACGGTCAAAAACGTCTTTAAACGCGGCTTTAATGTTAAATATCTCCATTATTAGGGAGACTTTCAAAACTCATTGAATTATCCTGTCAACATATGCCAAACAACACGGTACAAGAAAAGTGTGAAAGCTCCAAGTGATTTTGGTTGAAATTTAGAGAAAAAGTTATAGATCACTTTAATTGAATGACGCGTCAATAATCGATGGCGCTGCACCCTACTTTTTGCACTACCATATTGAAAAGTTTCCGTCCAAAACGCGCATAAAGTTAACACAAGCAGACGACGCAATTCATATCTATGCTATATACATTACAACATGCAAACAAACGGCTTTTAATTCACGTTGGAGATTTACTATGTACCTGGGGTGGTATTCTGTAAGTTCATCCTAGAGTTGCTCTTAGGAGTTGCTCTTAAGAGCAACTTTAAGAGCTCCCTAAGATGTGCCTAAGTGGTATTCTGTAAGTTGCTCTTAGGACGATCTTAGCATGAATAATGAATAATTAATCAGCTCATAAATATTCATTAAAAAATTAGCCACGCCCATTAATAACCGTTCGACCAATCATCGTCTTTGTTTTCATTGATGAACAACCAATCATTTTTCAGAATTGTCAAGTAAATACCACGTGGCCACATCACGATTGATTGATTGATTGATTGATTGATTGATTGATTGATTGATTGATTGATTGATTGATTGATTGGTTGGTTGATTGATTGATTGATTGATTGATTGATTGATTGATTGATTGATTGGTTGAGTGATTGATTGATTGAGTGATTTGGTTCATATCGTTCATGGAAATTCTTTTACAGACGGTGTTGCAAAGTATAATACAGTTACTGTACTGCAACATATTTTTACGGTATGACAGTATAATAACAGCAAGCATATTACTCATTTAAACTTCGTGCAGTTAATAAAGGAATAGGAATATGTAATTGAAAATAAATACATGTTTAAGCGTCCTTTATTTCCTTGAGATAGAATTGAGATGTAACATTATCTGCTTATTTAATGTTTGAAGAAAATGTTTGTTTATATAATTTGTACATGTTTTGAATTCGGACACGTATACAATTTATTGCTTAAACTCTCAGGGAGCAATATTGAAAACGTGCATTTATGACATCAATATAAGTTGATTTCAGTCCATTATGATGTTACTGAATATTATAGATGGAAGATGAAAGCGTGTTGCGCGCATCATTCGCGCATCGACAGCGCGTAATAAGTAATTTGCGCGCAATATGCTTGGGCCTTAGCAACTGTGTACCCACCACACCTAGTAACAGTATAATTCGTCAAAAATTGCATAACCTCAACTGCAAACATGTCGACCATCAAAGTGCGCTGTGAAAATTTCAGCAGAGATGAGAAGAGTGTTCTAATCAGTGAAGTGAACGATAGGAAGAGTATAATAGAGGGGGAGTTTTCGTCGACATTGACGTTCAGTATGAAGGAGAGGGCTTGGGAAGCAGTGGCCAAAGCGGTGTCGAATGTTGACGGGAACATTCGGGAGGCTGAGAAGTGCCGAAAAAAATTTGGACAAATGAAGTCGGAACTGAAAAAACAGTTGGCGGCGATGAGAAGAGATAGTGATAAGACAGGAGGAGGTCCATCGCCAGGGAGTACGGATAAGGAGGAGGAGGCCCTGCGAAAGTTCATCCCAGACGAACTCGTGTTTGGGGTCGAGGGAGGGGTGGAGACCCCCACCTTTGCCCCGACTCAGACTGTGGGGAATAGCGTTGTAGTTGCGGCTCTGACGGCATTGGCAAGTGGTGTCGTGATTCAGGGGCCGGCCTTACCACTTCCAGGTAAGTTAAAACTAATACATGACAATTTTGTGCGTTTATCAAATTTTGCACTTGTAGTAGTAGTACGGTATAGTATTCTCATATTTATGTGAACGTCATATGTCGATACAATTGTGCACCAGTGTCTAGACCCTATAATATATAATGTCCCTCTCCCATTTCAGCTTTCCCGACCACCATGCCATCGACATCAGTCCCGATCGCGAGTGGGCCATCCCGAACCCCAAAGAAGAGGCCGAGCCCAGCTAAAAGGAGTCGTGATGGTGACCAACTTGATGTGACCGATGCCGGTGATAAAGAGGGTATGGACAGATTGATCTGCATTGGAGAGGAGCGACTAGCATGCGAGAGGGGGCGTCTGGAGATTGAGAAGAAGAGGATGGAGATGGAGGTAGCGCGATTCGAGATGGAAAAATCAAGGTTCGCAATGGAGAAACTCCGCATGAGCTCGACCACGTCAGAAATATGGTAAATATCTAGACCTAAGTTTTGATATGATAGCCTAATAATACAATATTTAAAGTATATTTCCATACCACCCTCCCCCTCCCACGATACCGGAGTGGCGCAGCCCCAAGCGTTCCGGATCTACCGCGGTTCGGATCCTAGGCTAGGTACGTAAATATGATGTACTGTATATCGATTCGACTTCTTTCGCAGCATATCATGCATGCAAAATACATGCCGACGACGCGACAAGTATATCGACGACGACGGCAGTCACGGCATACGATTCTGACTTTATAACAAGAATGTCTATTTTCTAGTTCATTACCCTCAGTATAGTTGACTGGCTGTGATCATTCAAGTCTCAAGTAAAGAGGTATGTCATTTTTACAGTGTAAAATTTGTCAACTGTCAAGATGATCATGATGCTAACGTTGGATTTGGTCTTGGAATAGCGTGCAGAGACTGTCGTTACACTATATCGTCTAATATTACACTTCACTTTTCACGCAGTGGCACTGCATTGTAATTGTGCATGGGCATCTTCTATGCATACATGTACTTGAACCTAATTATTACTGTGTAACCTGAATATGAGCCATGGGCCTAGGCCTAGCCCAAGCCCCTAGGTAGTATAGTATGAATGGCTGCAACCACCAGCACCACCCATAGTATGTTCTGTCGTCATGTGTAAAATACTTTGTATGCAATACACATATCATAATGATGTATGACCCCACACTACACACTGTGCACTGCGTGGTACCATTCATTGACATTGTTCTCTAATAGTACTAAACCGCTAGCGTCCGGTCGTAACCATTAACAACTCATTGTCAACTGGGTGCTGGTGCCTATACGGTCCGTTTGTGTATAGCATACAGAATCAATTTGCCGTAGTGTGTTATTTTTTCGCTCGGCGGGGTAATTGATTGTGAGAGGGGTGTTGCCGGCGAATTCACTTTGACCCAGTTGACAATGAGTTGTTAACTTAATGTTTACGACTGGACGCTAGCGGTATAGTTAGAACAATGGCACCACGTTGTGTGCGGGGTCATGTGTAACAGTATTTTACACATGACAGAACAGATATGGCTGCAAGCCACATCATGATCAGGTTTGCATTATAATTTCATAGTATTAAATAAATTCAAGACTGATTTAGTGATATGATTGCCATTATTTTTTTTTTTAGTAACTTGCAGTACCGTCCATTGGCATTGCACAACGTGTAATCAACGCCGGCATGTGTGAAACACTATTATAGTACATGTATGGGTGTTGTTTAGAAAAATGCTATCGTGCAAGCAAACCATAATGTGGGTATATGTGCATCATGATTCTACTGACTGGAAAGAAGAGGTTATTTTGAAAAAAGCAAATATGCACCCCCAAAATAATAATCGCATAAGTTGACAAGACTGATTCCTGAGGGAGCAAGGCGACTGAGAGGGGGGACTGGGGAGGGTGATAGAAGGGTGTGCTGTAGGGGGGTGTCTGTCCGTGCATGATGTTTTTATGCAATGTTTTACTTGAAATTATGCAATCTGGTGCATACTTATTCAATGACTTGATATGAAGTAAAATTGACCCCAAGTGCCCCCCCCCCCTCCCCCCACCACCAGTACGCCAATGCAAATCACAAAAAGAGTACCCTTTTCAGGTGCATTGGTTTTTATAAGTATTACGCCAATTACGGGAATAAAATGGTACAATTTATCATGTAAGAGGTTGATGATGGGACACAGGTGCGTAACAATTTTGTATTCATGATAATTCAATTTGGGGGCACATCCTTCAATGAAATGATTTTAGAAAAAGGAAACATAATTTACGTACATTTTGTTACAATTATAGGACCCCCCCCCCCCCCCCCCCCCCCACCCCTCCAATGAATAGTTGAGTTCTGGTAGAGAAAGTACAGTTTTAGTCGAACTGAATTTTAGTAACCAAAACCTGCACCATTACGCAAAAGAAATTCAAAAGTTACAGATGACCAAGTAAAAATTATGATATCATTAAAAAAGAGCTGTTTTAACTAAAAAGGGCGCTTCCAGAAAGATGATTGCCAGAAACTGAGTCTTTTTGGTGCGCTCTCTACCCCTTTAAAGGAATCTAGTAACTTCGCAGAAAGTGATAAGTGGTTGATACAATATAAATAATTGTTATCTTATATGTCCACTAGTTGTTGTGTGAACATTTCAAGTTAAATGGACTTTATATGGCCGAGTAATGAGCAAAAATGCAAAGCAACATTCACCAACTCATTGCACTCACTTTGTACTTTTGTTGATCTGTAATAATGAATACATTATTAATTACTTATCTTTTGACATTTGATATATATTTGTGTCATATTTTTAATATTATTTTTATGACACAAGTGTACATCAAAAAGTAAACAGATATGTAATGTATTCATTATTACAGATCAACCAAAGTCTTAGTAATTTAGTCACCATTTAAACAATAAATCTTTTTAACGAAAGGGAAATTTAACAAAACTGAAACCTGTCCCATGCTTTTTTTTTATAAGAATGTACAACAAGGTATGAGTGAACCACTATAATTTTAATTGGATTCTGATGATTTGGACAATGTTACTAAGTCCCTTTAACATTTATCAATTTGGATGCAAATTTTGTTTATGCATTGTAAATGGTCAACCCTTAGTAACACACGTTGTAATGATATTGTCATACTATGGAACGATCACTTGCACGCCACACAAACAAACTTATACTCCGCTCCTCTCAACAGTATTGTACAATGAGTGGGGAAGGTTTCAATTTCTGGTACTACTTATTATTGTGTTTCCATTAAAAGAAAATAATTAATGTCACATACAATGTACGACACAATCATGGTAATTAGTATTTTAATTCATTTCAAATATAATGAAAGATGCAGCCATTGTATCATTGAATCTTTGCTTAGAATCACTCTATGCTAGGTTGTTATCTTACTTGTTATCAAATTCATATCAATATTTAATCCATCTTAAAATATGATTTACTTTGCTGGAGAAGAAAAAATAGAAAATAAATTTATGAGTTGAAAATTTACAAATTTCATGGCATATGTGCTTACAGTTTTTTCTCCTTCTTTTTACATTTTCTTTATGCAGACTGCTGGATCGATAGTCACCGTTCTTTCATCAGCACGACATGCCATCTGTGATGAGATTGAGCACAAGCAAATTTCAGAAAGAACTCCCATAAATTAACTCATTGTGTAAGATCCGGTTTTCATTCTCCTAGTATGACACAGGAATGTGTGACTGATGACTTTCATTCTCAACTTTGCTTTGTTTTTTAATCGATTATTATCTCTTTCTATGTAAAAAGTGTTAATTATTTTTAATTAAATTATTTCATATGTACATATAGAAGGTATATATTTTTATAAATTGAAATACTTATTTGTCCATAAATATATTGCATAGCAATTTAACTTATGTATTACCACTTGAAAATCTACATCTACCTGTACATTTCAATTATTGATTTTGGAATGTGGACTTGAATTATAACATGTCTAAATATGTACATGCGTTTGTAATACACTTTTATTAAAGGGATACAGTAGTTGAGTTCTGGTAAAGATAGTACAGTCTTGGTCATACTGAATTTTAGTAACCCAAACCTGCACCACTACATAACGAACTAATAGTTATAACCCCACCATGCTTGAAAGGACTACAAAATTTCAAATGACATGAGTTAAAAAGCCTGTGATCATTCAAAAAGAGCCATTCAAACTCACGGGAGTGCTGTCTAAGCACTCATCTGTTTCAACCATTTTGAATAAAATATTGTGCATGTGGTATTTTGTTGAAAAAGTGATAAGATAGAGAGATAATCACCAACTATTTAAAATATGTTTTTTTTTTTTTTTTTGAAAACAGGAAGCATTAAAGAACAAATTTAACAGCTGCAGTTTTGGTTCAAAATAATCGGAATAATTGTGGGGCCCCACAATGATTACAAATGGTTATATGTTTATAGATATTTCAGTCATTTCTGAACCGATTTTGATCATATAAAGTTTATTCTGTCATTCAAATTGTACGCTCTTTCAAATTTGACACTATTTTTTTCCATTATCTCACACAATTTTGTTTTTGTGTAGCGCCCTCTATACCAAAACTCAACTATCCCTTTAACAACTTGATCTTATTGTAATGTTACAGCACAATTGATTCCATCTTCCATTTACCTTACAATCTCTTTGGTTAATCTGATGTTCAATTGATGTACATTCATTTCATGCTATAGAACATGCATACATTTGTATGTAAACCAAATAAAATGTAATATGTATTGATCTACAAATTACTTGCAGAAGTTATTGCTGCAAAACCGTTTATAATAATAATAATATGTACTATCTATATAGTGCTTATCACAATGATAATCATTTCTAATCACCTTTACAATTATATTATTACCTCAGTCATAGAATACAATGCAAATCAGCACACATTGTGTGCACCATCTCCACTCCCTGGGGAGTATTCTTTCCAAGCGCTCGGTATGCTCATGAAGATCAATCACATAAAGGCTTACCTCATTCCAGTCCCCATTTGTACACCTGGGTAGAGAGCAGCAATAATGGATAAATTGTCTTGCTGGAGGACAAACACCATATCCCTTTAATGAGGTACATTACTAATTTGCTTTACAGTAATTGATATGAAGCATTTGATTAACTTCTAAAAGATCTTGATTTTGTACTCAATGAGCTTGACAAATCTGCATTTAGATAGGCTCCTGCAACCACTGGCGTAAATCTGTTCGGAAAACACAATGCATTGGAGGGGCGAGCATTGTTTGTGAACAATTGCTCGCCCCCCCAATGCATTGTGCTTTCCGAACAGATTTACGCCAGTGCCTGCAACCCTGCACATACAGTTAAGTCAGTTTGTATTGTTTTGCAATAGCTTAAAGGAACTGAAGAATATAATGTACTTTGGCACTTATTCCATAGTTAATTACTTGTAAAATATGTCTGCCGAAAAAAAACACGGCAGTGATTTTAGGCAATTTTTCTAATTCCAAATCTCACTAAGCAGCCAGTTTACGCTCCGCCCACATTTAGGGTCCAGAATCGGCAGCGTGATTGACGTGTGATTGGTAATTCATTTGCTTATGACATGTACAGAATTTGATTATTTGGCCCGTTCTTTAGATGACGTCACATTTTGGCAATTTAAAAACGGGCGTTCCAAGAGCAATTCAAAATTTACTCATTACCCCAAAATTGGTTGATTTCATGGGAAATTACTGCCAAATTAATCACCTTGAGGAAAGATTACTTACAGAGCCAGAGGGCCTATTGTGAAAATTAGGCCATCTAGACGCTGTAGTACCTTATTATGCATTGAAATGTGTTTGAATGTTAACTCATATATATTTCAATAACTGAATATTTTCAAACTGATACAAACAGGTATTCTAAAGCTCAATGTTTATTTTCCTGTATGATGTAAAGTATGTTTCACATTGTTCATGTATCAAGATCAAACGGATTGTTATTAAACATTTCTTCATGAAATGATTTAGTTGAAGAATGTCTGGATGAGATGATTTCTTGCTTCAAGTCCATTTGGATGATTCTGGAGTGGTGGGTCTTCAGCATCATTGATCACCTGCTGTGGCCTGTAGTCCTCAGGTACAGGGATTCTCCTCTCAATGCATATGTTGTGCAGAATGCAGCAACTCAGAATGATCTTGCACACTCTAAAAATGAAATAATACAGATATATCAATTTTCAGTCTCAAAGCAAAAAATGTAGGTCTAGACAATACTGTTATTTACCATTTTATTCAACTTTTATTCAAATTGCTAGAAAAATTTGTGAATGAGATGTACATTTAGTACCTTGCTATGGGGGCCTGGTAATCTCTGTTGAAGAAAGTGTTACAATCAATTGTTAAGTTTGATGTAAGTCAGGGGTGTACATTCTGCAAAATATTTTAAGTTAAAATTTATTGTATCTATATAATTACGTCACTAAAAAATATTACATTGGAATAGCGATTTGCTAAAATATATTTTAGTGACTTAGATATTATGTACCGGTATATAAAATAAATGTTAACTTCCGAATACTCCCCCATCATGTTATTTGATGCTCAATTCATGCCAATTCATTGCAACACTTTCTAGAACGAGGCCCTGAATTTGATGCTGAATGCTCAATATGTGCACATTATGTGGTGATTGTGTGTCTTACAAAATACATAAAAGTCTCCATTTTGAACTGAATTTAATCCACATTTGCATACAAAATATATACAGGGAAACCCTGTTATAACGGGACTATCGATTTTACCTCGTTATAACCGGAATCTTGCTATAACCGAGTTCGTTATAAGTGGAGCATTATGCCATTGGAACGGGACGAAAGGATTCTCCTTGTTATAAACGGTACCTCGTTATAAGCGAGCTCATTATAACATGGTTTCCCTGTATATGGACATTTGATTCCAAACACTGTAATTTTAGAAGAAAAAAACAATTATACATTTTGTTAGGGGCCTTGCCCTTGCAAAGTTAAAAACAGCTAACCCACCCACCCTCCTATCCATTTATTTTCTTTTTTTGTTGAAAATCCATCTTTGACATGAACTCAATACATATTATGTCGTTTTTACAGTCATTATATTATTTGAGTTTTAGACTATTTATTATTCATTTAATTTATGAATCGTTAGTTGATTAACTAATTGATTAATTGTTATAAATTTTTTATTTAATTTATTATTTATGTATTTATTTTATTATTATTATTATTATTATTTTGGGGTTTTGTTTGGGGGGGGGGGGGGGGGTGGGGAAGGGGTCCACTTTTGTTTAAATCCAAAATGGCCCTGGTCCCACCCACCCACTTTCAAATCTTACTTGGAATTATTTTAATTAAATCGCAAGGCTCATGTATGTCGAAAAAAAAGTAACATAACCAATACCAATAGTTAGAGTTCAGAGTATGTGGTTTCTATTTATTTATTTTAGTTTAAAAAAATAATGAACAAGAATTTAAGCACAAAATACTCAGAAAAGAGTGCCATTTTCAACTTGGACATGTGATCACACAAACAAGATAAGTACCTTGCAGGGGAGTAGCAGAGAATGCCACCAGAGTTGTCCAGGCATCTGAAGCGGCACTTCAAAAGCCCAAAGGCCCGCTCCACACATGACCGTGTCGAGGTGTGAGACGCGTTGTACCGCTGTTGTGCAGCCGTTTGCGGTCTCAACACTGGCGTCAACATCCAAGGTTGCAGGGGGTAGCCGCTATCTCCTATTTGAAGTAGAAACACAGATTATCAATTTTTTAATACAAATTAACTTCCCATATTCAAAGAGATGTCATTTTTATCATTAATTGTTTTAATTAGTTTTTAAAATTATTATTACGGGGAGGGGGGGGGGGGGGGGGAGGGGGAGTGGGTAGCTTTTTATGCACATCACCCCAATATTATAAATTAATATACAGTCAAACCTGTCTAATAGTGGCCACCCATGGGAGACAATAAATGTGGCCACTGTAGACAGGTGATCTCTATAGACAGGTTACTGGTTTTCTCTGCAAGGGATCACTTTGAGTGGCCACTATAGGCAGGTTGGCTGCTATAGACAGGTGGCAGCGAAGATATCTTTTGGGAGAGATTTAAAATAAATAATAATTTGGAATCTCTGAGCAAATGAGTGGAACTAGTCTTCTTTTTTTCAGTCACACCCTCGCATAGAAAACAAATTTATATAACAGAATTGTTACAAAAAGTGTAAGCATTATAATTGCATTTTACATTGGTATAAACTCTGTTTCCGTTTAGGCAGTTATATTTTAATATCTTATCCATTTGAATTTCACTTTCATTATTCATAACCCAATTTCGCCGACACCCTCGCCAACGCCCACTTTTATTCCGTCATACAAACAAAAAAAACAAAAGTACCAACCTAATAACCAGCCTGCAGGGAATCTGCCGTCACGAAAGTCTGCACATACGATGCTGTTTTCCCAAATGTATGCGTCGTGACTTGACCCAGGGTACCTGGCAACGAGGTTAACAAACCTCATTTCCGCGTCTACTATCGCCTGAACGTTCATGCTATGCCTGTTCTTTCGATTTACATACGCTCGTCCATTTTCTGAAGGAGATTGGATGTAGACGTGAGTACAATCTATGCATCCCACGCATTTTGGCATGCCAGCAACATTGGCGAATTTTGCCTTAGTCGTGGCAAGTGAATCGTACCTGTTGAATGCGATATATGCAGGGGCCCGTCTAGCTAAAGCGTCGGTGACCGCCGCTAATAATCTTGACTGCGCCGGTTGACTAAGTCCTGTAACATCACCACAGACATTTTGGAAGGATCCGCTAGCGAAAAAACGGAGAGCACTGGCGACTTGTACCTCTACAGGTAAGCTACGTCCTCCGGGACGCCTTCTTGCTATTCCGTCGTCATTTTGAATGTCAACGCACAATGATAAGAACTCTCTCTGGTTCAGCCGGTAGTTTTTCCTGAAATCCTCCGGCGAAATATAGGCGTGCTCGCCCAATCGACCGATCCTTACGCCCCCGGCGAGCTGGGGCAGTCGCGGCACAGCATTCCGCTCACGGTTGAGCTGCTCTTGTCGCTGCTGAAATTGATACAGCAATAATTCGTCGGCCATTTTGATTAGGCGTTCTAGTTCAATCTAAGACTGGTTGTAGGCAGTCTTAAGATAAGATCAAAAAGTTGCTCTTATCTTCGTCTATAGAATACCTCTTATCTTAGGATGCTTATTAGCATATATTTGCATACATTTACATATTCGAAAAGTTGCTCTTAAGTTAAGAGCAACTTTTCAGAGTCGGTCTTAAGAGCAACTCTAAGAGCAACTTACAGAATACCAAAGTTGCTCTTAAGATCAACTTCACCTCCTAAGATCCTTACAGAATACCCCCCCCCTGGACAATGGCAGTGCGCTACACACACTGCGCGTTAACGTATCTCATTCGCGCATGCACGGTTCTAAGTGTTATGATGCATACGAGCTCACGCAAAGTATCAAACATTGGTAAAAGTGGATAATTAAGTTGTCAAGAAATACAAAAAAGGCCCTATTTTCCCCTCAAATAATAAAAATGTTACTTACATTAAGAGAAAGATAATATTTTTATCCTCTTTATTTTGGAATGCGAGACGGTATAAAAACGTAACAGGGTAAAATTATAGGATCGGCTGAAGGAGCGAGAGTTGGTACAATTTCGTCAAAATCCTGTATTTGCCATAGAGAAGTGGTCGCTGTGACAAATTTTACCGAAAATTAAACAACAAAAGGCCATATTTTCCCAGTAACAAAACGAGACATAATTGGTACCATTCAAAAGGAAATTTATCACTGATTAATATTCCACCCGAGACGGTATAAATTGTTTAAACGATCTTTAAGCTATGGGAGTTTTATTTCACACAGCGCACGAAAATGGGGCTAAATTATGCTCGTTCCCCGTGTTAAAGCGCGCCGTGCGGTTTGTGCTGACTAAATGCACAGAACTTTTCCATATATTAAACACATCTTTTATTGAGCTCGGTAAAGACTGGTTTATGATCAGCGCGTGTGAAATTGGTGCCTCTTTGAAGCTACAATGTGTACCCCGCATGTTTTATACTCAAGGGCGTAGCTACGGGGGAGGGCGTGAGGAGATAACGTGCTCCTAATAGTTTTGCCACAACACATAAGGTAAACATTCTTTAACAAACAAGATATAATATAATATCATCTGACTTAGAACAATTCGCGTCTATGATTAGCTGAACACGGTTCATGACATGGGTGTCAATTTGGTATGACACTATGGCCAAAGAGTTATGACAGCCACCCGCGATTCAATCAACATTACAAAAAATGTACACATAAGTGGTACCGTATCGTACCGCTATATACCGTACCGTACGATAATCATTCTTCTCGCAGCCTCGCAGGCACCAAAATCAAACGAAAATCAGCGATTTCCAGTACAATTTGATCAGATAATTACCTGATTAACACAATCGAAGGAAATAATCAACACATATCCGATATAGAAATGCAGTGATCGGAACATGTTGAGATATTAGTGCGGAGAGAGGCAAATTACGTACGAAAATCGACTGTATTGTGCACAGGCTATGTACTGTGTGTTGCGTTGTGTTGCGTGATGTGTGTGTGTGTGTGTGTGTGTGTGTGTGTGAAAAGCCCAACGTCCACGAAACGGATTTGTTAGATGATAGTCACAGATCATAGTCGGTCAGATGATATAACAGTAATGTTGTTAACTTTGTTGTCGGGACAATCATGGAATGTTCCAATCCTCGGGATTTTAAATGCTATTTCGTGAAGAAGATAAGTCCCTCGACTACGTCTCTTATAATCTTCCCTCAATAGCACTTAAAACCCTCGTAGTTGGGACAATCCGTGATATCACCTCCACCACCAGTTAAAGGGGTAGTTTAGTTTTGGTAGAGAGGGCGCTGCACATCACAATTTTCTTGTGAGGTAATGAAAAACTGAGTGTCGAGTTTGAGAGAACATGCAATTTTAATGGCAGAATAAACTTTATTTGGTCAAAATCGGTCCAGAAACGGCTGAAATATCAATAAATATATCTGATCTTATAATTATTTGGGGCCCAAATAATTAGATGAATTTTTCAACAATTTTTAAAAATGCATACACTTTTTCAAAAATGTTCAAAAGCGTTTTTTAAACAGGTTGTTGATGATCTCTCTATTTAATCATTATTTCAATAAAACATCACATGCATAATTTTGTATGAAAAATGGTTAAAACCAATGCCTTTTTAGAGAGCACCCTCTTGTGTTGTAATGGCTCTTTTTGAATGATAACGGGCTTTTTACTTAGTCGTTTGTAATGTTGTATACCTTTCGGGCATGGTGGAGTTATATATATTAGTTTATAATGTTACTGTCCAGGTTTGGATCCTAAAATTCAGCCTTACCAAAACTGTACTACCCCTTTAAACCGAAAACTCAATGAAGATCCTATAATATGCATATTGTACCTCTTCTGAAAGCTGAGAACATACTGAGCATGAAAAAGTTAATTTTGAAGCCCTAACACCGCCCAGAAAACAATTAAAAGCAAATTTAAACTCTTATTCTGAACCCCGATTTTCGCCGTTTGACGGCGATTTGGTGCAGAGAAATTTGATGACGTCACAGGTAGAATAGGCCCAAACCATGCACGCGCGGCCGCTGATGGTAGAGCGGCACCCGTTGCCTCCCCCAACGATCCCCCAGTCCAGCGAGCGCAAGTAATGCTGCCCTGCTCAATCGATAGAACGCCGTCCTTGTCAATATCATTTTTCTTGTTAGATTTGACCTGAAATCTGCAAAATCGGAGAATGATGGAAATGTCTGAAGGAAGTGAAGATTTCAGGCATGGTTTTGAGGTGGAAATCGCGAGTTCGCCAGTATCGACAAAGTTGAATTCGAGTCGCAAAGTCGGGAAAAGGTGCATGGCGTATGGTAGATCGACAAATCTATCACTTTCATGCCCTCTTTGACTTTGACATTATATTGTATTTTTCTCTGTCGGCATTATAAGCCGACAGTGAAAAATAACTATAATAATGTCAAAGAGTCCATGAAAGTGATAGATTTGTCGATCTGGCGTATGACTGCGGCAATTGTATAGCGAATTGCACCATGTCCATGCACAGTTTGCCGGGGAAGATGCTGGGGGAAAGGGCGCATTGAAACCCGCACTCCGGTGTCGGCACGCTGGCCCGCTAGCTGGCTCGTGAAGAGTACCCTACGAAACACATGTGTAACGTACCCAAAATCAACTAAATCTTCAAAAATTGCTCAAATAATGGTCATGATTTCAAAGTAGTTATCTTTTTTACCTGTTCTGTGTAACTACTTTGAAATCATGACCATAATTTGAGCAATGGTCGAAGATTTAGTTGATTTTGGGTACATTACATTTGTGTTTTGTATGGTACTCTTCACGAGTGCGTCACGGGCAGCTAGCGGCGTAGCGTGCCGACACCGGAGTGCGGGTACAATAGTGAACGAGCGCCAAAAATCTCCCAAATCCCGTCATTGTCGCTGTCTGATGAATCATTCCTGTCCTCTTCTTCATCTTCTTCGGA
The DNA here is from genome assembly GCA_037951105.1 of Echinarachnius parma. Classification (NCBI taxonomy): domain Eukaryota; kingdom Metazoa; phylum Echinodermata; class Echinoidea; order Clypeasteroida; family Echinarachniidae; genus Echinarachnius; species Echinarachnius parma. The sequence continues at coordinate 108,264 of JBAMJV010011260.1, forward strand.
AAAATCCATTGCGAAACTCAGTTCGAGAGTATTTTCCTCCATTTTCCTCGAAATAAAACTGTCCAGCTCGATCGTACGAATTATCAAAAAGTAATACACAACACCGTATAATGCACGCGCATCGCTTTGCTTGATCAGCTGATCGGCCGGGCCCGTTCTACCGATGACGTCACGATTTTCAGGCCGATCGTTGAGCGAATTTCAGTCTCGGAGACTGCTCACTTTTGCCCCATTTTCGAAGACTTTTTTAGTCAAATTTCAACATTTTTATCGCGGATTAAGTTAATATCCTTAGAAAAAATAACATTTCCTTCACAAACATACCAAATTTTGCCAATTTGAAAGTCAACGAGGGTTCGGTTTAATAACTGTATATTGTGACCCGATAACGCTCTTGCTTCTTTTCTGTGCGACCACGTTACGCCATTTGGGTATAGCATTGAGTAATGATAGAAAAAGGAAAAGTCGTTGGTGCACGTTGTACTAATCGCCCTTACATTGTATTTGATGGGTCTTACACTTTTCAAAATGGAAAACATTACATAATTATAAAACTATGAAATTAATCACCACAATGTCTTTGATATTATCTCTTCTCATGTCATAAACATTTATCCGCGCTTACATTACTACACGCTACATAAGTTATGTCTGCAAGTTATACACATTTTTCATTATTGTTTATCTCCGAGCAACTTATTGATCTGTAAAACATTTGTTTATCTATCTTCATTAATTTGTTTTCCCAACATGACATCCTTTCAATACAATGTGTTATTGGACATCAGGAGTAACATATCAATTCTAAAAGGCTCTAAATCCACTTGTGCAACCCGTGAGAAAAGAAAGTTTCTTTGGCCTATCTATGGGAATATGAACATGGAACAATACATAATATATTTTTATTTGTTTTTGTTTATATAATTGGTACTACAATGTTGAGTGCTAGATAGCTACCTAGCTTATTATTATGTACCGATATCGTAAGCTGAATATGTATGGAAGATGGATCCTTTTGTAACAAAGCTCTTCAGTAATAAAGTCACGTGCGAAGTAGGTCAGATATATGCATTTGAAATGCAAGACATCCAGTAACATGTATTACTAATTTACAGATAATCACATTGAGTGGTCGAATTACACCGCTGGGAGTTAAAGGTAATTAAGCATCTGGATGGAGAGGGCGGTCTAAATTTCGCAACTAGGATAGATCGTGCCCACTATAAACATGCACTGTGCCGTGAGCAATGCGTTCGCAAGTTGACACCGCGCGAATCCGGTGCCTCTTTAGTGGTATTACATGTAGTTAATGCTTGCAAAACTCGTTTGTTGTACGACGTCTCATATCATTGTATCTAATTTGTATTTAATTAGTAGTCAGTGCAATGAGTGAGCACATAACACTTCGTATTTTTGCTCATTTCTTAGCCATATAACATTTATTTCACGTAACATTTTCACACGATACTTAATTGAAATTTCACACAAACACACAAACCCTCCGTCCTCTTTTACTACTGTCGTGAAAACAAACCCGTCTTAAAGTTTTGTTTGGGTATACGGTGCCACTGGCTGCTCGTGTGATAGTTGCCCATACCAGTCGCTTCTGCCATTCAGATGTGAGACATTGTCAACTGAAGTGCAACCCTAATACAGAACATGCAAGCTCCCCCCTTAACATCTGCTCAAAATGTCATAACCAAGAATCGTATCAAGATTTCGTCTCGCCATAAATTTGCATTGAACCACATGTGCGGTTCCACAACAATGTGCAGGCAAGCGCAAGTTATTGGGACTTTTGAAAATGGGTCATTTTGTCTATAATCTGTGCTCATTCAGACATGAAGTGATTGATATTTCAGATTTTCACACAACATAATTCGGTAAGATGACTTTTTAAAACATCTATCTGCTATGAAAATATGAGGATGTGTTTATAAGGGATCTCACTTTTTGTGTTAGGTTTAGACTTTAGACCCCTTCATAAAGTATATGAAAGGGACTTAGTAACATTGTCCACATCCTCAAAATCCAATTGGAATTCTAGCGGTTCCCTCATACCTTGTTGTGTTTGTAGTAACAATAAAAGCATTGGAAACGATTTCGGTTTTTCAAATTTCCCTTTTGTTAAAAATATATATATATATATATTTTGTTTACGATTGAAGTGTTAAGATGTTAAATTATCCGCTGGACCGCGAAAACCGTGTACAAAGTGAGTGCAATGAGTTAGCGAATAACACTTTGCATTTTTGCTCATTACTCGGGCTCATAGCCTTCGTTTAATTTGAAATGTTCACACAATACCAAGTGGACATATCAAATACCAACAATATACATTGTATCAACCACGTATAACTTCGTGCACATGTCAACAAAGTTTACTAGATCCCTTTAAAAGTAGATCCTGGCCTTCAAAAATTATATATAAAGTACGACCCTATTAAAGACATGTACGGGGATTCCTAGGAAAGATGAATTAGGCCAAGGACGGTGTTACCTGGCTCTTCTAGTAAATATTACAATAACAAACTGTCTATAAAGCTATACTATCATTCCTTCCGCTGACAATGACGCGGTGTTTACAAAAGCGAGTTTGATTCGGGATTATTTAGGGGCGGATCACAACTAATTTGTCCATACAGGTAATATTCTCCCGTCAGCCTGTTCTTGGGGGAGCGTTGAACAAGTTTATGAAAACGTGAACTTTGTGTTCCTATCTTCTATCGGAAACGTTTTTTTCTCTTTTTTTTTCAAAATTAAGAACAATGTATTACATGTTTGATGTATCAACTAGAAAAACACAAACACGACACATTCATGCTTGAACAACTATCGGAGGCTATTGTTTTCTTTTCTTGGTGGTTGAGCTGAATCTGATTAATACGGCACGAATGCAAACGTGCGAGCTATAATATCTAGGGAAAACAACTATTAGTTAATAAGATTTCATATGATCTGTGATTCGTTAGCCTAGGCCGCGTCAAACCAGCTGGTGGGGGTGCGGCGGGTCGGTGGGGGGGGGGGGGGGGGGGCGGGTATGATCAATGAGTGGGCATAAAATCTTGCATCACATGCACGAGGTACAGGTAAAAGTTTAACGATAGTCAGACATGTAGACAAAATGTTCTCTTTTCATTGTATAAGCCCATACTCCATTCATTTTTGTCGAAACTAGTTATGCCTAAGAATGTGTGCAAGCCATGCTAGCTTACTCATCACTATGTATCACTTGAAAATAACTTACATAATTATAAAAATAACGAGCGCAATGCAAAACAAAAAAGGCGCGAAATTGATGACCTGAGGGGCCATAATGAATTATTGCGAACACGTACACAAAAGTGTTGTGAAATGCGCGGGAATTATGGGGATAAAAGTCAAGTGGTCATTAACATGGGACGGCGAGTGGCGCTAAAGAGGTCACGTGACCACTTGTTTGAAGAGGACATGTTTTTTTGAGGGGGCGACAAGAGGCGAAGGAAGAGGCTCGCGCAAGGTCGAATCATAAACAACCAATACGTGCAGAGTATGATAATATCATGTCCCTGTCACACATGATGCATGATTGAAATGTTGAAACTATCTAGTGGATACTTATAACCGCGCAAGGTCATACGGCAAAAGGGGATGGGAGAGGCTTACGCAAGGTCGAATCATAAACAACCAATACGTGCAGAGTATGATAAGAAAGCCATGTAAGAAAGTCAGTGCAGAGAGTTAGCGAATATCTCTTTGCATTTTCGTTCATGTCTTTGTCATACGGCAAGGGGCGATGGAAGTTACTTGCGCAAGGTCAAACATAAACAACCAAAACGTGCAGAGTATGAAATGAACATGTTCATGTCACACCTTACCGTAAAACATGTACGAGCCACGTAATGCTACGTTCGCGACATGAAACTACGCGTGGCTAAACTAGGTAGGTAGGTATATGGCGAGTGTCGCATGACAGTACGTGTCAATTCATGAGACTCCGTTGCATATACGGGATGGCAGAGATGAAATGTCAACATGTTTACAATCCTGCCACGTAAAATCTGCTCTGTTGGATGACGTGGCTCTCCCGTGGCTAAGTACTACACCCGCGTGGCACGGGGTGTTTACCATGTTTACGTCACAGTAAAATAATGGTTTCCAATGTTGGTGTACGTGGTCCTTATGCTTTACCGGGATGTGTGACCGCGTATTAGTGTCATTGTATTACCAATTTTAGGCCTCGGTTCGATTTCCGACGAAGCCAAACATTGTAGTGTTTGCTCATGTCCAGGTATTTGATTTATATCCTAGGGATGTTTTAATTTAGGTTAGTTTATTAAAAAGCGGCATCACTGCACGTAATCCTTGCACTTTCGTGTATATTGACTTCGTATCCTTTGGATTCGCGTCAAGTGTTTGTTTCTGACTAAAGGTAAATGGTTACTTGGAAGCGCCATCGTAAAGCCTCTGTGTGGCTCATTTTAAAGTGCAGGCTTAACAATGTGTAAGTATCGGGTACGACATCCTTGTTGATTGTATGCTTTAATGATACCTGATTCAACGAAAAATATCAAACTAAACACAGACTTCCTTACCTACCACTTTTCGGTACACTTCCCTTCCCTGCGCATCCCTTCCCTTTGTTGTGGGATGGATTTTTATCTATTTTGTAAGGTAGTTTAGAGGCAGTTCCTTAACAATTTGTTATATTAAAATAACATTACGATATATGTTTTCAAATGGTCTGATATGAGTTCTACCCTGAGTAGATCCGAAAAAAAAACTGTTGTTAAGAATGTAAAGTTCACTTGGGGAAAAAAGTATGACAAAGTGTAATTTATCTAAACTGTTGTGCATTTTCTTCCAGCTTGTCAGCCTATTGAAAGGGCCTTTCCCTTCGATGTTTTTTTCTTCTTTTCAGGATCATCGTTCGTGTTTGTTCCTCCTTATTCTATGTGTCGTGTGCTACTTAATTAGCCAGCCCACATGTCGCATATCGGTGAGAAAAAAAAACAAGGCCAGTATATCGTATGACCAAACTATATATCACACTTTGATGACGTCAGTGACATGAAGTAGAACATTGTCGGGGATTGCGCAGGTGATTCCGTTAAAGCACCATTCAGGTTTTTGTAACGACACACATATTCATAGGATCGAATCAAACGAGTAAGGGTAAAGTATTTTACATTGCTTAATGTACAACACATCCCGCCGGAATAACGTACATCGCCTGAGAGGAAACGCATACGAACGGAGACGAACGGATTGCAAATTTTGCTCTCCGCCGTGCGTCCGTTGACGCTATCCGGCGATATGAGAAAAGGGATTGCATGGTACAACCGACTGATTACCATTGTGACTTATTGAAGAGCTTTTGTGTATGACTTTGGTGAAACAATGTAGACATAAGTAATATAAAGCCCCCAATGTTAACCGCTACAATCGCATTGCATGTCCGGCATACGCATATGGGCCATTCTTGGTCACGTGTGTGACCCAAAACATGACAAATTTTGAAATGGGATGCTTATATTTCAGTAAGTATGAGACTATAATGATTTTTACTTCATATGTGACTTGAATATGGTGTAGTCTTTCAAACTTAACACAAAAGATTTCATAAGGATTACGTAACTCAATGTCAGAGGTCAAATGGCATGGGTCACGTGTGTGACTTCGCACGGAGCGCTTTTTTCATAACTAAATTTCATTTGGAAAATTCTTTCAAATATGAATAGCTATAATGTTCATCTTATTACCAGAGAAGTACTATACATTTGTAAGTACAACAATAGCAATGAATGAGAATTATATCAAACCGTTGTTTTTTATAGTACTTAATTATGTGGCAACGTCTGGTCACGTGTGTGACATTTTGGGGTGGTCACGTGTGTGACATGTACAATATGAATGGAAAAATGGGAATTTTATAATATCGGGTTTAGAAAAGAATGAAAGGTAGAATTTTGACAAAGTTGGTATCAACCTGTACATGAAAGTGAGAAGAATGAGCTTTCTAATTATCCTTTTGATATCTTGATTATTTTCTGAATTATGATTATTAGACAAATATTGAAATATGTAAATTTATGCAAATGAGTAAAAATGTTTCATTTTAAACTTCAAATCATGTATTTCATGAAACTTTACACATGGATCATTCCAAAAATGGAACAAAACTACAGAAAAATAAAACTTCAATTTTTCCGAAAAAGTTTCACTTTTCAAAGAATGGCCCATATACATGTAGGTTCATGGAAATGCATGTTCATGCAAATTAATAAATTGTCCTCTTTAATTCTAATATTTGTCTTATGTTATATATATGTATACGTTGTGTCTTTATCGCAATTGCATTTCAAGCTCTTTGTATTTTCTCACACAATCAAGAGTGCATTAAAATTGTTAAACATTGCAATATTCTTTTTCCAAAATCTGCAATGGGGTTTTAAGAAGACTGAATGTGACATGTGATACACAATCCTTGGCCCAGTTTTGGCGAGAACGTGAAGAAAAAAATGTGACATTAATATGGACAAAATAAGAAAAAGAAAACTCTTTTAGGCAAAAAAAAAGCAGTATTCCATTTCCTCCTACGTGCATATTGGGGTTCATAATTATAGAGAATGTTGTTGTTTTTTAAGTGGAATTACTTTTTTTTTTCTTCAAGAAAAAAACTTGTACTCAATGTAATAAGCGTTGCACATTTACTGTTAAGAATTTCGATTCCATAATGTGTAGTTATCACAGTATGTGGTGTAAGTGATATGATATGAATTAAATAGACACGAAATAGTCTGAGAAAATAGAAATGCACTGATACATAATGTTTATGTGCTGTTCATATCAGTGAGGGTCGAATAATAATAATAATTATATCCCTCATAAGATCGTTTTACCATTGTATTTGACAAATGATAGTTTTGGACAACACGCGCAATGCCCGCGCAATCACTTGACCGGGCTGTTAGCAACAAATTAACACTAAAAGTTCGTTACGCGTTCGTCCCATAGATCATGTGTTAAAGCAAAATGCACACGCGATCAAATTTGTGCAGTGCTCTATGGCGCACACGTTCTAGTCACGTGATTGCCATTGCTGGTAAAAACTAACACCCTAGGAAGAAGAACGCCAAGACAGCCAATAAGCACATCCGTGGAAGCGTTAGCACCATAGAAGTATGAATAAACAAACCAACCCGTTTATAACTAGAAGGCTCACTTATCGCGCGCAAGTCACGTGTCCAATAGACTTTGTACATGGGCAAGATGGCGGAGTGAAGCGATTTTTGAAGCACCAAAGGAATACCACTAGACGTCATCGCGTAGTGACCTAGAAAGACTTGACCAATCATTATGCTATGAAGTGCGCGTAGACTATCGCGCCTATTTTCCTGCGCACTGTCCTAGATTGTATCACGCTTGAGAACAATGGGATCTATGGTGACGTATGCATATGAACTTGTTTTATTGATCTTGATCTGGTGACTACGCGTATAAACTGCTCTTTGATTGGTTTATGTAATTCCCAAGTATCCCATAATGCAACCTGCAGTGGTATTCCTTTCGATGACCAAAAATCGCGGCACTCTGGCAGAGTGACACCCCCCTGGTTAGCACGCATTCATTGCGTATGTGCGCAACTGCCAGCGCGTTGGTGCGCACTCGGTTTTGCGTCTTTGTGATTGTATGCGCAAAATAACAATGACTTTAAGCGTATTAGATGCGCCCAGGTTCTGGAGGCTCATCTGGCTTCATTAATGTCGATTGATTTTTATATCAAAATTTACAAGCGATTTTATGAAATATTCAAGAGATTTTCACTTATTTTGCTATAAGCTGAACACAATCACTGATATTGATGAGTGATATAAAACAACTAACGAATGTGCTTGATTGTGATAGGCAATCTATTACCTCGGTGGGCTCAAAATGACTATTACCCTCAGCTACACTTCGGGTAATAATCATTTTGAGCCCACCTCGGTAATAGATTTGACTATCACAAGAAGCCCATTCGTTAGTTGTATATAATGATAATAATTAACAATTTTTATATAGCGCATAACATATAGTGATTAAACATGTCCCTGTGCGTTGTAGAGTAAAAAATACAACGAAATACAAATACAAGATGTACTGGGTTTCAAACAAAAATGCATTGATTAAATTGTAAATAAGTGCGTCTTTAAAGCAATCATAAACTTATCAACGGTATCAATATTTTCAGATGTTCCATTAGGTTGAGGCAGTGTGAGCGAAGCTGCGTTCACCATATGACCTGGTAAAAACTGGTGGGATAACAAATATTTTTTTCGTATTGGAACGAAGATTATACACCAGTATTATGTATACGACTCTGCAGCTATACGCACTTCTAAAACGCCCTCAAGAATCTACGACACATTTAAAGGGGAGGGAAACGCTGGAATGTTCGCATGCTGTTACTGATATTCACATAATTCCTGTCCCTACAACTACAAGTCGTGCATTTCCTCTTGGGTTTCACTAATAATGGGAATAATCAGTATTTTGAAACCACTATCAACTGTTTTGACTGAAAACTACAGGCTGCAATGTTTCTTAACTGTATCATTTGAAATCTAAGCGCATCTGAACGTGCACTTAAACAAGCGGATTACCTAACCACTGACATAGCAGTTGATTCAACAACATTACGGTGACATAATCCGCTTTCGTTAGTGCATGCTCAGATGCGTTCAGATGACGTTTCATATGGTACAGTTGGAAACATGGCAGCCTCCAGTGCTTATAAGTCAAAACAGATGATAGTGGTTTGATTAGTTCCGTTATTAGCGATATCCAAGAGGGATTTTAAGGCTAGAAGTGACATGAACTCTGTACCTATGAGTAACAGCAAGCGACAATTGCAGCATTTCCTTCCACTTGTATCGCATGGAGAGGCGGTCGATTGCCTAGGGCCCAAGGGATGGCGAATTATTATACGAGGGAAAAATGTCTGGCACAATTTTATGAGAAGAATGGTTGACATGGTATCATTGCAAGCAACAATAATAAGCATTGACTTTCAGAAGGTGCAGATGCCTAAATCCCTGCCAGCTCGGCTGACGTTACCCCGTTCACATGGAAGTCGTGTGGCGGCAAGATCGGTCTCCAATGAGTGGGATCCCGAGTTCGAACCCTGTGTATGCCCATTGCGTTTGTCCTCCAGCAAGACAATTTGTCCACTATCATGACTATTGCTGCATTCTACCCGGGTGTATACATGGGGACCCGGTCGCAGTGCATACCGTTTAGTGCGACTAACGGCTGTCAGAATGCATTACTCCCAAGGGAGCAGAAAGTGCACGTTACGTGTGGATTAATTGCGAGTGTGTGTCCGATGACCGGGATAATTATAATGCCAAGCGCTTAGAGATGATCATGCATTATGCGCTATATAATTCAAAACGTTATTAGTATTATTATTATTATTGGTAGTATTATAATATAAACTATTGTAAGTATTATTAGTATAATAGTATTATTATTGTTATTATTATTTATATTTGTATTATTATTATTATTATTAATTATAATGATACGGTCGTGCTAAAGTGGTTTATGTCGGTCAATACCAGAATTGCAGCGCTTCAAACTACATTCATTTTAAGAAATTTGCTTTATACGAACGTAAACGGTTGGTGTATAATATTATTGAGATATGACTTGTAAAAGTCTTCCAGATAGTACCGAATGACAAAGGGTGAAATGAACGGGTCTTTGACGGCGCCATGAAGCTGGTAAACACTGGAGTACATTACATGGGGTAAACAGTGTAGCTCCTGGATGACATCTAACCCTCGTCAAACATAGATGTGCAGCTATTGCCAATTTCATTATCTTAATATTTCAAAATTCAATATTTGATTGTATTCATCCAACTCAATGGAAACTTGTCTCGGGTTCACACAAAATCACTATTCATAACAATGAATCAATAATACAAACAATCTGAACATCAACATTTAAAAATAATACTAATAATAGTAATAATGGTGGCTACTTAAAAGCATTAACATAAATTCATCGTGAAACGTCATTATACACGTTAGATAATTTGTATAATTAAGAAAGGGCAAGTGAGCGGAGAGTAAGATACGGAAAGAACAAGGCATTATAATAAATGTGAACATAATGTGAACGAACAAGGTTGAGGTAACAAGGCCTTAAAGTGATACCTGTAAAGTGTCATATATTGCACAAAATGCCATTTGAGACTTCAATCCTACATCAATATCATTGTAAAATACAATTGAAAGATTTGTGAAAGTTTGAAAGAAAACGAACACTGTTTACCTAGTGAAAAAAACGAATATTGAGTTCATATTTTATCACCGAATACTGATGGCCTGTCATGGATTTGTAGCAGTCACAATCAGCCGTTGACGATATCCGCACTCGTGTATGTTTACTGTACAGAATTTATGGAATTTGCGCACGTACGTTGGATCAAAGTTCAGTAGCGTCTGGAATGTTTCCCACGCGTGCTAGCTCGGACATGTTTAGCTAGGACAATTGTACTTTTTTTCAATTGCGTTAATCAACGTGTTTCAAATAATGATTTTCAATGATAATTATCTTCATACTAAAGGGACATTTGAAAAAAAATCCAACCCTATTTTATTCTTCTCTTACCATAAGCTAAACAACACGGTAGAAGAGAAACGAGGAAGCTCCAAGTAATTTGTGTGGATTTTGACACTTTACAGGTATGACTTTAAACATTTGAACTGGGCATTGCCTGCGCAATCACAGGCCCGTAACCATGCAGGAGGCACCCAACCCCCTGAAGGTGATGTTTAAACTGCTTCGGACGGAGATGATCAAATGCCAAAAGTTGGTGCGAATAGGTCGAGGCGCCATGATAGCGGTATCACCTTACACAGGATACACAGTAGTTCACCTCTTTCGGGAGAACTTACCATGTCATCCATAACTTCACATAACATATCTTCAAATTGCTAACATGTGGCTTTTTAAAACTTAATCCGGACGGATTAAATGCCAAACGTTGGTTTAAACGGGTCCAATAAGGCGCCGTGCTACTAGTTAACACAATATCCCCTTGGGTGCGCAGCTTTTACAAAATTAATTTCTTAACATGGTTACAAAGTAGAAATTCAAAACCTTAAACACGATCTATAAGATAAATGTTATGTTTAGACTGCTTCTGACAGGATTAAATGCCAAACGCTGGTGTGAATGGGTCCAAGTTGGACTCATGATAGTGTTCAACATTATAATCATCACATTGCACTGGGTACACTGCAGTTCACCTCATTTGGGGAAATGTAACTGTGTCATTGAAAACTACACAGTAATTGCAAGTGTGCTTCTGAAAATCTTAGAACGAAGCAGGTTGGTGTGAAAAGTGCACTTTAAACCGATTCTAGACGCGTTACACGTTTATCGTTGGTCTGAAGTGGTCCAGGACGCCGCTATGATGAAGCGGTAAACACTAGATCGCCTTACACGGGGTACACTGCAGTTCAGCTCTCGGGGGAAATACACTCGTGTCTTGCCTGGCTGCGCAGTTATTAAGCCTTCCAAAGAATCACACTTACAATCAGTCTCAAAATCCTGTGAAATCATGGAGAAATTAAAGTTAATATTCGATTATTGAATACTAGTGTTCACTTAATTGCATATTCCCTCAAAACGATGATAGCTATAGCGAACTATACTGGTAGCTTGCCTGGCCGCGCTGCGCAGTTTATATTAAGCCTTCGAAAGAATCACACTCACAATCTCACAATCTTGACAAATCATGGTACAGTTAAAGCTAATATTCGATTCTTGAATACTTGTGTTCACGTTATAATAACATATCATTGAATTTTGTCAAAGGCAATTGCATATTAATGCCCTCCTTTAAGCGATACTAATTATAACGATCCACTGACAGGTGTTGTGCCTATAACCGGGCGGTTATTAAAGTGGCCAGGCAAACCAAACGCATGTTATCTTCTGTTCATCTGTATTAGTGTACACATCAATTATTTGTAAACCATTTGACCCAAACATATTTTGTTTATTTTAAAACATTTTAGTAATTATTTTTCGCAATATTGTGAAGCCCCCACTTCTGAAAGTAGAATTCTATTGTTGACCTGTTGTGACATCATCATCCATTCACTACTCAGTTACAAAGAAGTTACCTTCACCCAAGCTCAGTGCCTACTCACAATAGCATCACACGGTTGAATAGAATACCAACTCACACACCTTTAATTTCAATAGCTGTTGCTATGTCAGAAGAAAAGCACTGTCTAAGCTATTGCATGGAGGTATGCAGGGCATGCTTTTGTGTGGATGTTCTTTTTGTACTTTCATCTTTTGTTAATCTCATGGTAGCTGACCAGTGATTGACAGATGATGTCACAACAGGTCAACAATATAATTTACTCTGGAGGGTTTTTAGGAGGTGGGGCTTAGCAACATGAAGAAAAATAAATGATAAAATGTTTTAAAATATACAAAACATATTTAGGTCAAACCGTTTACAAATATTGAATGTGTACACTAATACACATGAACAGAAGTCAACATGCATTTGGTTTGCAGGGCCCCTTTAAGCCTTTGGAAGAATCGCACTGACGATCAGTCACACATTCTGCTAAAATCAGGTGCGTCGTTTGGAGCACACCTCCATGTCGATAGTGAAAGGGTGCGTCGTTTGGAGCACACCTCCAGGTCGATAATGCAAATTATGTATGATACATAAATGAACCGCTACTCACCATGTATTATGACAAAAGAAAAGAAGAGTCATACAAGAGGATTCGAACACATGATAACTACTGTTGATGTCCACAGCGTGACCATTAGGCCACCATTAGGCCACGTACACCGCTGATGACCAGTATGGTCTCATTGTAATTATAACCCTCAAACTCACCCAAACCATAATCCTAGTGACGTTGCGTGACGTCACGATATTAATATTCATAATCGACCTGGAGCTGAGGTAGACGTAGACCTTGAGGTGTGCTCCAAACGACGCACTCGGTGAGGGTATGGTGGAATTAACGATACTAGTCTTCATTTTTAGGAAATGTCATTAAATTCCTTTAAGGTGATTGCATATTCATCCTCCAAAGTAAATCGTAAAAGAGAAAACAATCTAAAATCTCCTTTATAATGGTGTTATCAGTAATCATTCAAAATAATGATACAATGATATTGATGATTATACTGATTTAAAGGGATCTATTAACTTTGTTTGCATGTATAAAAAGTTATGACTGGTTGATACAATGTATATTCTTGTTATTGGATATGTCCACTGGGTGTTGTGTGTGCAAATGATGTGGGGCACATGTGGGGCACATCTGCTGACGCAGATTGTCATGTTGTTGTGAATTTGCATATGTGTTTTTGTACTTTTGATGTTAACTTATTATTATTATAATTTTTGTTTATGTTATAATATATATTTTTTTAATTACCTCTATTTTATTTATTGATTGTTTTTATTGATTGTTTGTTACTGTTTATGTAAGTATTTATTGATTTAATCTAATTTAATTAATTAAGTTATTATTATTATAATGTTTTGTTTTTGTTGGTGGGGGGGGGGGGGGGGGGGCATGCTCCCCGGCGTGTCCCACGTAGCTACGCCAACGACTGACAAGAAAGAGACAAATATGAGCGATGCAAAATTCGCATCCTTGATATCTGGGGGCTATGGTGCAATTGTTTGAACTCATAAAGTTGATGTCAACAGGCTTAAAAGCAGGGTTTTTATAACTATTACAGACATAATTAAATGATAAATGTTGATCTGAACAGGTCCTTAACGGCGAACCGAATAGAACGAGGCACTTTAGCCATATTGATGCTCCCCGCCCAGGTGCAATATGGGTACTTGGCATGAAAAAGGATGTATAAAAAGGCATAAGTGCACTATAAAGTAGCACCTGCTGGAATGCTCCTCATGGAGTGGAGAGGGTGCACAATAAAGTGCGGATGTGTATCCAATGGCCAAGATATATATGTCAATAATAGATGCATGTCTATCTGGGAGAACAGAGCAACAGACCACTGCATATAGGCTAACCTGGAGATAAATAAGACTACACAAAACAAATCATAATAAAAAAAAATGAGCGATGAATCGCATCCTTGATGTCTGGCATGTCTGGCGGCTACGGTGCAATGGTGTCACGTGAGACATCAACCATCTATCACGGCTCGCTCTAATCAATCTCACAATCAAGACAAATTACTTACTTTGAGGCAAATTCAGGTTGTCATTTCCCGTGGCCCAGATATGAACATGGGCAGGGGGCGTAGCCACGAGTTGCATGTCCGTGTCGGGGTGGGGGGGGGGGGGGGGGGGGGCATGGACCAAAATAAATGGACCCAAACAAAGTTGTTGTTTTTTTTTTAGGGGGGGGGGGGGGGGGGGCGTCAACAAGTCAGACCGATCATTGCCCGAGACCACTGGTTTACATTTGTTTAGATGGCCGGAACAGACCCACAAAAAAGACAATTATCAATATCGAGGGGGGGGGGGGGGGAGGGGGGAGGGGGTCATGTACCTAAATATTGAAAAGGTGGTTGGGATCCGTACATCAGATGTACCATGCGCACGCCTTGCGCACGATTTATACATACTGCACACTGGCTCGATCAGACTGCATGCACAACATAGCCAAGTTTGAAATGACGGGTGTGAACCGTTTACCCGAATATTTCCCAGATATGATCGCCCCGCGTACTACGATTCGCCCCTATAAATGCGATGAATTTACCTGAGATACTTTTTGCCAAATATTGGTGGATTAAAAACTCTCGAGGCTGCAGCCGCCATTGCCAACTACAGACATTACTCATGTGGCCCCGACTGAAAAATCTAAATTATATGCTACTGACCTGGAAATGCTCGAAGGGATTGGTTTATTTCCTTTCAAAAGTCATGAACAGGCGATAAATTACGAGTGTTGTTTTGAAAGTAGAAGATTAATGTGCCTTTTGAAGGTAACGCAGACAACAGGGGGAAATTCACGGAAGTCGAACTGAAGCGTTCATTTCATATACCATGTATACCGCATGATTCGACCGATTTGTATTACACTGCGTTGTTCTCTGCTAGCTGTAAGTTAAATACTTCGTGATTCGCTTTCTGGTCAGGTTTTATTTTTGTATTCAATTTTGAATTAAATCCCCGACACCATTAAGTCCAGTTAAAAATGCACAGTTAATTTGGAAACCATCTCAACTACACTCGCTTGAAGTCTTGGATGTGATTCGGATTCGTTACTCAGGCGCGCGGTGTTATCTTGCGAACGATCTGCGCACGGTGCGTAATACCAACAACTAATTAGTGTTATGCAGTGCGCGCAAACAAGCCTAGTTCCAAAAGGCGACCCGCTGTGACATAGCATCTCCACGCCTGATGATGTTTAGGACTGGGAGCTATGTGATCTATTATCGCAATGACAACTGGTCCACATGCATTAGGGATTCTTGCTGACAGAGTTTTAGGTTGGCTTAGGTCCGGGACATCATCATCTGTCAGTAGCACCTATTTAAGTTGATCTCGTTAAGCGCCACTCGGGGACTGTGGACAGATGCACACCGTGAGAGTACCGCAGTGCGGCGGGAGTATTATACCAACTCATGTATGTGGTATGGCGCGCGCTATCGATATCAGTGTATGCCCACTACGTGTTGTCCTCAAACACGACAATTACTTTAACTCCGCCGCTGCTGTTTCTATGTATAGATGATTACATGGGGGCCTGATACGAAGTGACGGGCTTTATATGAATGGTATTCTCTATGCCAATGAGCCGCTTAGAAGGGGTGCTCCAGATAGCGTTGAAATGGTGTATAAGTGTTGGATGGCATTGTGTCATATGTCCCGCGTAATAATCATGTAACACGCTGTTAAAGGGATAGTTGAGTTTTGGTAGAGAGGGCGCTAGACTACTTATTTTTTCGTGAGGTAATGACAAACTGAGTGTAAGATTTGAAAGAGCATAATATTTAAATAATAACATCATTTTTGTTTGATCAAAATCGGTTCAGAGACGGCTGAAATATCCATAAATATAACAATTTGTAATAAAGCTGGGGCCCCAGGTTTATTAGAGAATTTTGAACCAGCCGTTACAAATTCAAAAATATGCTTCCTCTTTTTCAAAAAGTTACAAAATAGGTATTTAAATAGTTGTTGGTTATTTCTCTATCTAATCACTATTTCAACAAAACATTACATGCACAATATTTTATTCAAAATGGTTGAAACCGATTAGTGTTCAGAGAACGCCCTCTTACGTTTTAACGGCTCTTTTTAAATGATAACATGATCTTTACTACGTAATTTGTAATTTTGTGTTCCTTTCTAGTTATAACTATTAGTTTGTAATGTAATGATGCAGGTTTTGGTTACTAAAATTCAGTTTCACCAAAACTGTACTCTCCTTACCAGAACTCAACTAGCCCCCTAAGCACAGTGAACGCTGCGAATAAAATAGCTATCACAGGACACGTTGTGTGTACATGCTCAAAATGTGTTCACATCTTCCCTGGATAATAATAATATATAGCTTTTATAGAGCGCCATCTATCTAGTTGCCTATTCAGAGGCGCATTATTACCCTTGGTCATCAGGTACAGTTCAAATCCGCACATTTATCTTGTGCACCATCTCAACTCCCAAGGGAGCATACTAGCCCAAGCTGCCCAACGGGCGCTGAAGGCTAATTAACACCCGACCAAGTACCCAATTATACTCCTGGGTAGAGAGCAGCAATGTGGATTAATTGTCTTGCTGAAGGACAAACGGAGTGGGCAGGGTTCGAACTCGGGATCTCGAGATCAGAAAGCGCGCGCTCTACCGATCTTGCCACACCACATCCACTGGATCACTGTAGCTCGTTGATGCATATGGAATAGGTAGGATGTTTCGGACTACCTATGATACAACACCATACCCTTATAATTGCAGTATGTCAGAAGGTTACCACGGGACACAGACTGAAGAGCTTCTTTCCGAAAGCCGTTAAATACACTTTGTACCTTTTGATAACATCAGGTTTCTCTGTCACGGTCAAATTATGTACACAAGCCTCTGGAAATATAAACTGGTACGTTCCATATTTGGTGTTTGGTTGTGTAATTTGTCCTAAAATGTGGGTTTCTAGATAGCTTTGAGCTTGACACTGATGTACTGATATAGATAGCTCATTTTTGTTTTATGGAATGTGGATTTAGCACCTTTCGGAACTAAGCTCTTCACATGTTGATCAATTTGTACCGATGTATGCCTCAGGGGAACCAAGCGATCCATATATATACATCTGTACATGGTGTATGCAACAGTTGTATGTGCGGCATTGTCGACCCACTGTTTATAGGAACCTGGTAGGACCTGCTTTGCATGGTCAAATCTAGTATAGGGAACATACTAATCCATTGTACATGGAAGCATGGTGGGTCCTGCTTTTCATTATCTAACACAAACATGATTTCGTGCAGCGCCCTCTTTACCAAAACTGAACTACCCCTTTAAGCAATCGCCTACATAAAGTGGTGGGCCTACGGTAAATGTACAGGGTGCGATATGTTCAAAAGACAGGTTAAAAATAATCCATCTATCTATCTATCTATGTATCTATCTATCTATCTATCTATATATCTATCTATTTATCTATCTATCTATCTATCTATCTATGTATCTATCTATCTATGTATCTATCTATCTATCTATGTATCTATGTATCTATGTATATATCTATCTATCTATCTATCTATCTATCTATCTATCTATGTTTATATCCTATCCTATCTATCTATCTATCTATCTATCTATATATCTATCTATAAATAAATTTAACTTAAAAAGTCCTCGTCGATGAAATATAGATAGATATATAGATAGATACATACATAGATAGATAGATACATAGATAGATAGATATATAGATAGATAGATATATAGATAGATATAAAAAAGTCAATAAAATAAACTCGAAAACACGCTAGAATTCCTTGGTTAAGTCTTTATTCAATTACTTTCGACCGGTTTCTTTCTCTTCAAAAAAGTAAAAGTAAATGCTTCATTTACTTTTTTGAAGAGAAAGAAACCGGTCGAAAGTAATTGAATAAAGACTTAACCAAGGAATTCTAGCGTGTTTTCGAGTTTATTTTATTGACTTTTTTATATCTATCTATATATCTATCTATCTATATATCTATCTATCTATGTATCTATCTATCTATGTATGTATCTATCTATATATCTATCTATATATATATCTATCTATCTATCTATCTATCTATGTATCTATCTATCTATGTATCTATCTATCTATCTATCTATCTATCTATGTATCTATCTATCTATATATATATCTATCTATCTATCTCTATATATATCTATCTATCTATCTATCTATGTATCTATCTATCTATCTATCTATCTATCTATCTATCTATCTATTTATTGGACTATAGGTCATCCAGACGTTGGACTAAATCTTCCTCATAACATGTCCATTCTCTCATGTCGCTAGCTATCCTTTAGTCCACGCGGCACGTGGCACAGTCCTAGATACATGACGCTCTATAAATGCTGCATATATATTATTAGTATTATCCTAGTCCACGCAGCCGTTCCCATGTATGATTTTAGTTCATCTCTCCATCTGTCTTTCTCTTCTTCTCATTGCCTTCATGAAAATCGAGGGTCCTATATTAACTCTAGGGAAATTACAAAATCTAGTACAGTTAAGTATGGAACATATTGTACATGTTGTAATTAAATTCATCTGATTCGTATCGTCTCGAATCTTTTTAAAGCATGCGAAATGCATGAGGAAATGGTCCATGTCTAAAGGGCGGCGTATTAGCTAATAAGCGTAAGGGAAACCACCCCGTAAACAAAAATAACAACGAATCAAGAAATATAAATCCGCCCCGTCGTATTCAATAAAATAATGAGATGCAGTTGGTTAACCAGGCAATGAGGTGAATTGCCTGACTGTGCATGGCTGACTTTAGTCAAATGGTACATGAGTTTTGTTTACCAATGTTGAGATAAAATTGTCCCCAAAATGTGATCTATCCGGATATGATTTAAGTTTGTACAATTGATTATGTTATCTGTTTTTAATCTGTATAATGAGCATTATTATTAGTAATATTGTTTTCCTTCGGGGGGGGGGGGGGGGGGGGGGTGCGGGTTGTAAGAATGACCGCGACCTTCCTGCCTTGCACGCCTTTAGCCATTCAGCAATCATCGCATCTTCAAATCTTTCGTTCGTTCACTGAGCTTTGGTCATTTTAAAGTATTTGAATGCTAATATTATTTGCTGTATTTACAGTGTTAGTCGTACGTATGTACTGTGTTTCCTGTAACCCATCAGATCGTCATTTTGTAACGTATATGAGTACGAATACTGGCCCCTCTGACGTGTCTGGTGATGGCATAGGTTTGTCTTTAGCCATGCATATTCAAGTCAACAAAGGTCGCAAAAGGACGATGCTGTTTAATTAATAACGAGTAATTTATGCTGTTGCCTACGGGATTTACAGAGCTAGACAGAGCTAATTCAAAACAAATTACCGCACGATTTAATCAACATTTACTTCAGAAATTACTCCAAAACCGTTTAAAAAGAAACACAAATCCTACGCCAAATTAAACGCATCAATGAGATACTGATTAATGGATGGAATTTAATTCGGGGCCATTTAACCATTGACACTGAATTAAGCTTATTAAGCTTATTACTCTTATTGCAATACGAATTAACCTTTAGCTTGGCGCCCTTTTTGCTTCCTGCTGGGGGTACACGATTGCGCATTAGTAGATTAGGATGGATATTAGCCAAATTACCCTCAAAGTATCAGACAAGATCAATAATCATGCAGCGCAAATCCTATGTTTCAAGCAATTGTGCTTTACTACTTTGGTAACAGAGGACACGTAGAACGGTTATTAACATTACGATATCAAACCAATCAGTTTCCATTATCAATAATCCTACATCTCAGAAAATGGCAAACAAAAGTATTAATCACCTATATAGCGTGAATAATTAATCTCTTAAAAAAACAGAAAACAGACGTGGGAAATAACTTGTATGCATCCTCCTTTGATGAAAGGATGAATAACAATTGCTCCGTTGGATTTCGAACTATTATCTCCAATCGACGTCGGTACATTGAGCGTTTTCCATCCGCGAAAACATAACACAAAACGGATTTATGGGGGCCATTCATCTAGATGCCATTTGCCAGTGGCGCTGAATTTAGCTAACGAGTAAGCATAATATGGTGTGACCTTTTGGCCCAACACCCCTCGTCCGTTGTATGTGGGAGGGGGGGGGGGGGGGGGGGGGGGGGTACGGTAACTGTACAGGTCAGTATGATGAGATGAAATATTAGGCAAATCATCCTAATAATATAATACAATACAGAACAATCACCATCTTATTCAAGTAAACATACATCAATACAAACGGGCGGTAGTATAGTTTGGTTTGAACGCTTACTCTAATGAACAATCCATGTAGGTGTAATAAGCGTCTATGACCCCTGGAAAAAAGATATATAAATACAGGCATATTTGAAGAGCTTAATTCCAAAATGAGATATATCCACCTTTTTTAACGTTGGAGAAAAGAAAAGGAATGTTTCCCTTTCCAACTTTATGGCTATGAGAATATGGCTATGAGAATATGGCTATGAGAACATGGCTATGAGAATATGAAAAGGGAACGTTCCATATTTTGGATTTTGATTGTGTAACTTGTCATACTATTTGCATTTCTAGATAGCTTCGTTATTGTTTAATGTACTGGTATCGTAAACTCATTTTAATGGAAAATGGGTTGAGCGCCTTTCGAAACTAAGCTCCTCAATGTAGCGACACGGATACATGGGGGTGGGCAAACCATTTATACGCCATTATAGTCCAGTGGCGCTAAACACGACGTCAGCTATCAGTATGAGGTGCGTATTAGGCAAATCAGCCAAATAATATAAGACAAAACAAACACAAACGATAACCATCTTATACCAAGAATCATGAATTCATACGAATGGGTGGTATTATAGATTTGTGATCAATCAGCGATCAACCAGCACAACTCAGATATCACATGAATAATGATCGCTTAGTTTGAACTCGAACTATGTCGGTGCAATAAGTGTTTTTAACCCCCTGAAAAAAGAAGATAAATTACTACTGGTATAATTATGTATATAATATGTATATATACAGCAAAACGGATTTATGGGGGAGGGTGGGGAAATCCATTTAGTTGCTATTACCCAGTGGCGCTAAATTAAACTAACGAGTAAGCAGTAGTAAGCAGTAGTATGACTAAATTGACATTTTGGCTTTACACATAATTATAGTCCATTATAAGGAGGGAACGAGGTAGCACATCAGTATGAGGGAACGAGGTAGCACATCAGTATGAGGGAACGAGGTAGCACATCAGTATGAGGGAACGAGGTAGCACATCAGTATGAGGGAACGAGGTAGCACATCAGTATGAGGGAACGAGGTAGCACATCAGTATGAGGGAACGAGGTAGCACATCAGTATGAGGGAACGAGGTAGCACATCAGTATGAGGGAACGAGGTAGCACATCAGTATGAGGGAACGAGGTAGCACATCAGTATGAGGGAACGAGGTAGCACATCAGTATGAGGGAACGAGGTAGCACATCAGTATGAGGGAACGAGGTAGCACATCAGTAGGATATAGTGCACATAAGGGTAAATTATCCTAATAGCCTCAAACAAGATCAATTATCGCGGAGCGCAAATCGTACATGTTCAAGAAATTGCGCCTTTAGATTTGAAAGAAATGGGACGAGTATTGGCACAGAACTATCAGAATCAATCAGTATCAACAGCCGAATACATCGACCATACATCAAAGAAGGGGCAAGAGTAAATTTGCGACTCATTATTGATATTAGCTTAGTAATATTACAATAATGAAAGCGTCAAACATTAATGTCAAATGTGACAACAATATAAATGGTGTACAATGAATCAATCGTGAATCCATCAAAAAGGGAATATAGCAAGCTATAATTATACAGTTTCAAAACATTACGGGAATATACCTATGAATACATGCTGAATAGGATATTTTACAGTATATCAAACAGAGAGGAGCTGACCGAAATGTAATAAACTTATTATAACTAGTTTCTTCACGGTAACGCGTTTTTTCTGACGTCACAGGGAGAATTATTATACTCTAGAGAGTTTCTTTAAAGGGGGAGGGGGATAACAAGTTGAATATTTTTTGCTTACATTTTGAAAAAAAGTATGCAAAACATATATAATTGTAGGTAAAATCGTGTACAAATATGTTATGTGTGCACTAATACAGATAAGCTAAAGACAGCATGCATTTGCTTTTCAGGGAACCTTTAATAATATTCAAATCGCTGTGTAGCATTTCGAACAGCGCCATCTCCATCTTCGCGCGTGATATTCTTTAAAACTGGTCTCAAAACAGAATGTCTAGAGACCTACATTCCGGAGTCATACTACACTTATCGATTACACTTCTCCAATAACATTACATAATATAATCTGACTTAATAAAATACACGTCGTTGAATGGCTAAACACGGTCACATGATTGGGGTGTCATTTTGGTATGACACCATGGCCAGAGTGTTATGACACCCGCATGGCGCGCGCTGTACAAGAGATTGTAGTATGACGTCACAATGAGAACCAAATGTACACGTACCATGTTGTTTTGACTGATTTCAGTTTGAATGCATGAATGCCCCCGGATTTAGCCAGATGATATAACAGTTGTTAACTTTGTCGTCGGGAAAATCATGGAATGTTCCCTCCACCACCAGTTAACAACTGTATAATGTTTCCCACAATTGGTATTCCTTCTTGATCACTATGGCGTAGCTACGATTTCACCAGGTGGGGACTCTGCGGTTGGGGGGGGGGGGGGGGGCGGAGCTGGGCTAGATATGAATGGACTTTCATTAGATGCAGCATAATTAATCCGTATCCTATCTTGCGCATGTCCCCGCCCTAAACATTACCCTAATCCCTAAACCCACATGATCCTTTCCCCCAAACCTGCTACTTGTTAACTGGTTAAGTATGATTTATCATACTATGCGCTTTATAAATTGAACTCGTTATTGTCATCCATTAGTGCTTTATCGGGGTCCATCTGATAGATTATTGCGATTAATAACTACACTACCTGTCTTGAATTATCCTAAGGTAGGTTTGTATGTATTTTTGAGGGGGTTGGATGGGGCACTACCAAAAAGAACTTTGGAGCGTTTTAACAGTAAGAACACTCAACACACTGTGAAAACTGCGAACACAATGTGAGAACACTGTGCAATTGATATGGTACACAGTGCGATCACACTATGTTACAGAGTGTGAACGCAGGCAATTCCACACAGTGGTGACAGTGCGCTCACAGTGTGTTTACAGTGTGTCCGACAGTGTGTTCATAGTGTGATGAGTGTTCACACTTTTAAAACGCTCTAATGTAACGTAGTATACACAATTTGTTCACACTGTGGTCTAAATAATTATGTAAGCGCTTAGAGGCTCTTTGCAATATTGCGCTATTGCGCTATATACATTAAATGTACATGTATATTATTATTATTCGTATTATTATTAAACTGCGAACAATGTGTGATCACAGTGTTTACGCAGTGTTTTCACACTGTAGCACACTTTGTTCTTTCGGATAAGGGGAAGGGTAACACCCCTTATCAATCACTCCTGACTGGACTACGCCATTCAGCGACACACAATTTACTGCTTCCTCTTTCTCTTCTTAATCACATTTGTCGGTTTTCATTTCCCACCACGAGGAAAGAACGGGGTTTAGCGAAACACACATCTCATGTAAAAAAGAAGGAAAAAAAACGTAATTACATAATTCAATCAATTTGTCAACTTTACGTTGGCGAATACAAAAGTGAGTGTGCCTCGCGATATCTCTCACGAATCGTACCCACTGCATTACATCAAGTTCTACAGTACTTGAAATTGTCCAAACCATAATTATATAATTCAATCAATTGATCGAATTTACGTCGTTGAATAGGACTGGTGAAGGTGCATTGGAATAACATTCCGCTCACGACTTGCATGTCTTGTACATTAAATTGAGTTCCGTTCCAGTTTGTATCAGCATGTTAAGTAATCCATGAACATCATACGTTGTTGTTTTTGTCAAAAGATATTTGAAACTTCAATCATAATATCAGTATAATTGTAAGATTATTCCGACAAGTGTTTGCTTAATAGTGTCATAATAAAATAACAATGTTTACATAATAAAACGTGACAATTGGTATAACATGACTATAACTGACTTAGTAAAATACGCGTCGTTGATTGGCTAAACAAGGTCACATGACTGGAGTGTCAATTTGTTATGACACCATGGGCCAGAGAGTTATGACACCCCTCTGGCGCGCGCTGCAAAAGAGATTGCATTATGACGTCACAATGAGAACCCAAGATACACGTATAATCTACATGTACCGTATGTTGTTTTTGACTGATTTCATTTTCAAATGCATGAATTTCTATGAGCCCGCGGATTTAGCCAGATGATATAACAGTTGTTAACTTTGTTGTCGGGAAAATCACAGAATGTTCCCTCGGGATTTAAAATGCTATTTCGTGAAGAAAATAAGTCCCTCGACTACGTCTCGGGACTGATAATCTTCCCTCAATAGCATTTAAAATCCCTCGGAGTGGAACATTCCGTGATATTCCCTCCACCACCAGTTAACAACTGTATAATATCTTACTACCCATTGATGTTGTCTACAATCGAACAATAATGGAACACTTTTTCAGTACTTTTTCAGTCAGTACTGTGATAAGCTACGTTGCTATGTAAAATGCAAATTTAAGGACAAATTGCACGAACAAAATCGAAATATGGAACTTTTCAATTTTCATATTCCCATAGGCATGTGTACAGAGTTGGACAAAGAAACCTGATTTTGTCCTAGTTTGAGAAAGTGGATTAAGTGCCTTTTGGAATGAAGCTCTTCATATCAAGGAACAAGGGATATATGAAAGTTCCAAGTAATTTTGGGTTAATTTAACACAATGAATGGATCACTTTAAACCCTAATCAAATTCATATGAAGCAATCAGTTTGCCGATTTTGCGTCCTTCGGGAATAATCACCGCGATTCTCTTCTCGTCTTACTCGTCTTTGTACATTCAATTACTTTCGTCTCGGCTTAATATCGCCATGAATAAACCCTAATCATATTGCGATCAATTTGTCAAATTTGCGTCGTTGCGTCGCAATTCCGACTTAAAGGGGTAGTTTAGTTTTGGTAAGGCTGAACTTTAGTAGCCAAAACCTGCACAGTAACATTATAAACTAATAATTATAACTCCACCATGCTCGAAAGGTATACAAAATTACAAACGACCAAGTAAAACGCATGTTATCATTCAAAAAGAGCAGTTAAAACACAAGAGGGCGTTTTAAAAGGCATTGGTTTCAACCATTTTCAACCAAAATTATGCATGTGATGTTTTGTTGATATAATGATTAAATAGAGAGATCCATCAACAACCATTTAAAAAACGCTTTTGAAAATTTTTGAAAAAGTGCAAGCATAGAGTTGGGCCCGGTCGGTCGGAGCCGATTCATCGTGTTGAATCGGCCCCAACCGGCAACCGACTGTCTCTCGACTGGCAAAATGTGTGTCGCGATCCGAATAAAAACCAGTCGGATCGGGTCGAGTCGGCTCTGTCTGCAGAGGGCTTTAGAGGTCTTATGCATTAAGAGTAATGTTCCATTGCAGCTTGATATGATAGCTATGTATGCACCCTTATCATTAAATCATGGTTTAATAATTTTGTCAAGGTTACGAACTTCAACAAAATCACAGCGCTTCTCCTCATATTGTACATTCAATACTGTTTGTGTCGTCTCACCCTTCTATCGTCATGATTAAACCATAAGGCCCGGTCACATATCACCAGATGGCGTAACGGAGGCCCGGTGAAGAGTCAACTTTTTCAATCCGTTCGTCTCCGTTCGTACATGTATATGCGTTTCTGTTCCGTTCCTTGTCAGGCGATGTACATTGTTCTATATCCAGATCAATGTTGTGTGCATGAATCAATATAGACGACGTCGACTTTAACCTCCATATAATTTAATTTCGCAAATTTTCTATTCTTCGGGCATCCGTTTACGCTAGCCTACCAGGTGATATGTGAGCGGTCCTATAATCGTATTAGTTTGTCAATCTACTGGTAGCGAATGAATGAGCGAAGGAGAATCGCAATTTGAATTCGATAAACGAAAATATTATGCGCTTTTAGAGAGATCATTTTCATACCACTTTAAATCTAAATGTCTAGAACATACCAACAATTTAGAGTGTAATAAAACATTGAATATTTGAAGTAAATTTGAATCATGTTAACCATTTGATTACGGGAACCTGGTGGGCCATGTACAAAGTCTACGGGGATTTCAGATTATCGAAGGGAAGGGGTTGATACGTCAGCATTGTATCCGATTTTCATTTGTCTAACCCTTGATAAAATCAACTTTATTTGACACAAATTTCAGTAAAGAAGAAACCGCACCAGTCCTGACACATGCACTTAATATGGTTCTACTTATAGGTGTTAAATAATAATCCATTGAGTAGAAAACACAAAATGTGTAGATTTAATGATGTGATAAAACGATACAGTCTACTATGCGTTACAATTGGCGGACTGAGAGTTCGCCAGACGGACGTCGCCAATTCGGGATCGTTTAATTCAATATTTTATCTAGGTCAGAGCTAAAAGCTCCATCTGTCAAAGTTGATTAAGAGGTGAAAAAAGAAACGCCCAATCCATCGCGAAATATGCCACGTAACCCTTTAATAGCCTCTGCACAACTTCAGTAGACCGCACAGAGATTTAAAATATAGGTTTTATCGGCCAGTTTCGTAAACCTTTCATTCGTATTGATAAGCGGTTTATTCAAATTCGCAAAATTAAGCTGAAGGCTTACAACTGTCGTTCAAAATTGTATTTCCTTCATTCTAGTTAGCTCTACGCTCAAGGGATTTAGCACTCAATTTAAAAAGCACGCTATTAACATTCAATTACGCCAACAGAATTTACGGAAGGCGGTTTTACGTAATCACGAATTTTCTC
This sequence comes from Echinarachnius parma, assembly GCA_037951105.1. Taxonomy (NCBI): domain Eukaryota; kingdom Metazoa; phylum Echinodermata; class Echinoidea; order Clypeasteroida; family Echinarachniidae; genus Echinarachnius; species Echinarachnius parma. The sequence goes on from JBAMJV010011260.1 coordinate 135,457, forward strand.
GCTTTAAATTGACTAACAATTTTACGAAATAGAAACACGTTTTAAATCGAATGCAAACAAAATGTTTTCGAATGATCGTTATATGAATTTAAATGCAAAAAAAAGAATTTGGACTACAAAATGCAGCTGCGCTGACAAAGTCGGCGAAATTGAATGCACACAAAAATGAATTTGTGTGGCCAACTTACGAAATTGACCGAGAAATCCTATAGTAAAATATAACACATGCATTATATTTAATCATACAAATTAAAGTAACGCGTGATGTATTTCCAGTTTATAATGATATCATAACTCGCATGTTATGACTATGATTAGTAAACACCATAATTTTCACATTGAACTTACTTTGCTGACATGTGCAAAGAATGATGCTTGCATTTTTACCACTCATCACTTTTTGCACATGTCAACACAGTTACTAGATCCCTTTAAGGCTGTTGTCGAGTCTTGCGGTAATTTTAATCAAGCCAGATAAAACCTCGAAGCCACAAGTTACTTGAATGTTTTAGTTGCAAAAACATTCAGAACATTGATATAATATGATTATGATAATAAGTATCGCGTGAATGGGACGCAATATGCAATATATAACAGATGCATAATGCTATAAGAGCGTATGTGGAGTACATGAAGCAAACTTTAATATGTGTTTCTAAACAATGATGACATACGATGTATAACAAGTATATTATTATGATAGCTTATTATTATTAAGACATTAACGGAATCTAGAAACATTGTCAAAGCAGGTAGCACTTACTGGCCGGTAAAGGCTTGCACAAGTTGGTACCGCGCGTCTGTTGTATTAAACCGAGATACCTTTAAAGGGTACCACCACCCAAAAATAATATTCTTATACATGAAAGGTAATATCTTTTGTAGCCATTCCATCAACAAGTTCAGACAAATATTGTTCCTGAACAAAAATATGTAATTGGAAAAACGCATCACCAAAGCATGCGTTCATGGGTCTGCATGTACGAAGACTACCTTTGTCCAGAGCGAACGAATCGTCCGGAATTCTATTGTCTCAAAACGTACGCGTAAGTAGAAGTGGCGCACTCGCAAATGTTTGGCGATTACGGAACCATGGAATAATAATGGTTCCGTAAATGGTGGTAATTAATTGCATTGTTTATGAATGACACAACCCTTTGCAAAATGTTGGGTATATATTTGATATCACAAAACGGTACTAAAACATATATACTTATGATTGTGTTGTTCTTTGGCTGGTGGTCCCCTTTAAGAGCCATGTACGTATCAAGACGGACGCCTTAATACCGAACCGGGGGTTTGTTAACAAAATAGGCTTACAGCCTGAATGGGATTGCGAAACAAGATAACAGAAACAAATCATGTTAGGCGAAGGAAGGCGATCAGAACGCCCTTTTGTGGATGAGACAAATGAAACGATGTTGCCTAGACAGGCGGGTGAATATCCTATATGTATCAATAATAATGAGATAAAAGGGTTCCTCTTCTCCCAGCTGTATTGCTATTGATATATAAATGTGTTTGTATGCGTGCGTTGATTGATGCGGATTAAATCCATGACTATGTTTGTGTGCGCCCGTGTGTGAATATGCTACCGTGTTCTGTGGATTATTAAATCAAACCTAAGTGTGTTCGAAATCATGTAAATTGCGTACTCGTGTGAGTTTCCTCGTGTTATGCTGTCGACAGAACGCCGCAATGTGATATGGAAGAGCTTGGTGATGAATTGTCGAGTCTATTATTTTCCTGGGGGAGGCCCTGGGTGTAGAACAAATAGTTTAATGTGATTGAAAAGGAGCAAATAAAATGGGATTCCAACGGGATTCGAACCCGATATATATGTGTTTTTTTTTGTTAAGGAAACGATTTCATTCTCCATGACAATAGCCACTCTGTTTTTAATTATGGAGTATGAAAAACGCATTCTAACACCACAACATTCAGAATCTGCTCTCCTTTTACGTGCAAACATAGCAGAAAGCATGTTCCCTCCCAGTAGCGTATCACGTGTGGGGTGGGGGGGGGGGGGGGGGGGGGGCTGGTGCCTACTCTATAGTTTCACAAATTCAATAAATTACACCAAAACAATTACAATTATTTTATGAACAAATAACAGCACAACGAGTGGCCCTTATACTTCACATGCCCCCCCCCCCCCCCCTCTCAGGACACGCCACGCCATTGCTCCCTCCCACCGATCCGTTTACTAGTTCCATCCGAATTAGACAGAAACATCAACCTCGTTCTGGAGGGGTCCTTTAATATGTTGTCGTCAGGGAACAAGTAAGTGTAAGATTATAATGAAACAAAACCAAACCTTCGGAATATAGACTGATTTTTCGGTCAACATCCGAATGTAAAACAAATTAACCCCCAACCCCGGCAATCCCCACCCTCTTCACGTCCCCGTCGCTCGGTTCTCGAGACACGAGTCATACAGCGAGATTATTTTAATATTACAAGACACTGGGGTATTATAGTTCGCCGGATCCCTGTCAGTTAAGTCAACACACGAGTGACGCGCAGCAGCGAAACTCAATCTTCATTATCTGACGTCAAATTCTAGTTCATCAAAGTAGTAAAGAAAGAGGACTTATTTTTGAGAGCATACGTGATTGCAGCAAACATTTCCATTAGCACTACCAAACTGTAAACATATCCGACATTTTAAAGGGTACCACCACCCCAAAATAATATTCTTACATATACAAAGTTATAACATTTTTAGTTAATTCCACAGAAAAGTTCCGCAAAATTTTACAAATGAAAAACGCATACCACCCTAACTACAACATGTGTTCACGAGTCTGCATACGAAGACTTCATTTTGTCTAGGACGAACGAATCGTCCGTGAGAGCATAGTGTCCAAACGAACGCGTGAATAGAATTTGCGCATTCCCAGACGTTTGGCACATACGGAACCTGACAGAGGTATTAATGGTTCCGTAAGTTGTGGTAATTAATTGCATTTTTTTATGAATTACTCATCTTAGTATTTGATATCACATACCAGTACCAAAACATATAAGTATGTGTTGTTATTTGTCTGGTGGTACCCTTTAATTACATGAGACAGTTTTTAGTGTATACGGTGCATCTGAAAACTTTCTCATGATGACGTCATTGTGAATATTGTTAACCCTTCTATTGCCATGGTAATATTGATGTGTCCTGCCTTGTTTGAGGAACATACTCGTTCTGAGTTTACTATTGTGAATTTAGCTATGTAAATGAAGAGTAGCCTACTTCCAAACTTTAAAAACCTACGACGTATTAATTACATGAGACAGTTTCAGTGGCTACAGTGCAGCTGGAAATACTGCACGATGACGTAATTCTGAAGTTATCAAAAGGGATAGTCGAGTTTTGAAAAAATGAATTTTAGTAACCAAAGCCGGCGCCATAAATTACAAACGACCAAGTAAAAAATCGGTTATCATTAAAAATTAGCCGTTATTATTGCGTTTAGATCAAGTTATAATAATAATAACAACCTCGATAATAATATTGATAATACAAATAATAATAATAATAATAGACCATGCTTGTGGAAAACCAGCCTATCGTAACGTTTTGAGAATGGCTCCCAACCTGTCCATGCAGAAAGAGATACAATCGATTGTAAGTTACAATTGATTGTAAGTCAGACATTGTTCGTGCTTCAACCAATCAGATTTGTGCATGTAGAACACATGATCTGACTTACAATTAATTGTAACTTACAATCGATTGTATCTCTTTCTGCAACGGGGCCCTTGGGATGGTTCTTGATGCGACTAGATTCTTAATTCCCATCTATCTACCCCATTATCATCCATCCACTCAATCGAACACCAATTTGCGCAGTAATTGTGAACACCTGAGTGAACGGGGGTGAGAAAGGAACGGGGTTGAGAAGACTGAGGCGGGGGGGGGGGGGGGGGGCGGGGGCGTTAAAAGCAAACAGGTGGGCGGGAGGGGAGCGGAGTAGGTCCGAGAGACTAGGGTTCTAGCTTCAAAAAAGAAAGACGATGCGTAATCCACATCTATCTTTAACGCTCAAATCACCTTTCCCCATTATCATCAATCCACTCAATCGAACACCAATTTGCGCAGCCATTTTGAACGTCCTAGTGAGCAGTGGTGAGAGGGTAGGGGTGGGGGGGGGGGGGGGGGGTGCGGTTGGAGATGAGGGGAGGGAGAGAGGTTGAAAAGCAAGTAGGTGGGGTGGCCAAATCGAACAGCTAAGGGGATGGGGGCAGACGAGGGATCGAAGGTTACATCGTCAACAATTGGAGCTCAACATGATTACAACAAATTATAAGCACTAACGATGATTTATCCCAGTCTATCTTTCGCGCTCAAAACACCTTTCCTATTTTCTCAATCCACTCAATCGAACACCAATTTGCGCAGCCATTTGGAACACCTGAGTGAACGGGGGTGAGACAGGGACGGGGTTGAGGAGATGGGGAGGGGGGCTTAAAACAAACATGTTGTGTAGCCAAATTGAACACCCTGGGGGATTACCTTTCACGCTCAAATCACCTTACTTCCCTTATCCATTCAATCGGAAACCGATTTGCGCAGCCATTTGGAACACCTGAGTGAGCGGGGGTGAGAAAGGGACGGGGTTGAGAAGAGGGGGGATGGGGGGGGGGGTCGTTGAAAAGCAAACATGTTGTGTAGCCAAATTGAACACCCTGGGGGATAAGGGTGGGAAGGGAGACGGATATGAGAGGAAACGAGGGTCCCATCTTCAACAATTGGAGCACAACAATAACATAATCACCACAAATTATGAACAGACTTGATTCTTAATCCCCATCTGGCTTTCACGCTCAAATCACCTTCCCCCTTTTCCACCATCCATTCATTCGAGCACCAATTTGCGCAGCGGAACAGCCTAGTGAACGGGGGTGAGAAATTGACGGGATTGAGGAAAGGGGGGGGGGGGGGGGGGGGAGGAGGAGGGGGTTCGTTGAAAAACAAACATCTTGTGTAGCCAAATTGAACACCCTGGGGGATAAGCATGATAAGGGTGGGAAGGGAGACGGGGATGAGAGGAGACCAGGGTTCAATCTTTAACAATTGGAGCTAAAAAATTATTACAAAGATTTATGAACAGACTATAATATTCTTTATCCCCATCTATCTTTCACGCTCAAATCACCTTTCCCCATTGCTCCATCCACTCAATCGAAAACCAATTTGAATAGCCTGTGTGATCATCCTAGTCAGCGGGGCAGAGAGGGTGACGGGGTGGAGGCGCGGGGGGGGGGGGGGGAGGGGAAGGGGAAGGGTAGTGCATCTGCCAAAATGGGACACCACTTATTTAAGAGACAATCCCCATCTAATGTTCACGTTCCCTCATTCATCTATCGACTCGATCGTAAACCAATTGCAGTTACTATCGAATCAGAATTGAACCCCCTAAATGTATAGGTGGTAGGAGGTGCAAGGTTCGGGGGGGGGGGGGGGGGGGGGGGTTACACATTTAACAACCAGTGGCGTAAATGCGGGACGGGAGGGGGTCGGATGGGGCCGGCGTACCATCTTAAAAGGTAAAACACAAATCATGAAAAACGATATCCCTTATTAAATCTATCTTCCACGCCCCGATCACCTTCATCCGTCCCTCCATACTCTCGATTAAATTCCAATTCCAGCAAGGCGCGAAGCACGATCGAATACTCTGGGACGAGAGCGGGCGTGGTACCTACCGGGATCGAAGGATACGGGAAGGGGTTACCATCTACAACGATGGGACTCACATAACGAGAACACACTATATACTTAATCCGCGTAATCGTTCACGCTCCAGTCATATTTCCGCGATTCCCCATCAACATGATCAACTCAATCGAATACACATTGCAGGAAGTAAGTGATGAAGCCAAACAGAATCACCATACGATTGGATGAATAAAGGGAGCAAGAACATGTATGACTGTTTGGGATGGGAACAGTGTGGACCACAGTGTGTAAACTATGTACAAATTGGAACGTTGTCCCAATACGAACATTCATCACACTGTGAACACACTGTGAAATTCATAGCTGAAGTACAGAGTGTGAGCGCACTATTGTACACACTCTGAAGGCAGGTAATTTCACACTGTGGCGACTACTGTCCTCCAAACCGCTCGATCAAACACCAATAAAGTGATTTGGAAGCCAGATTGAACATTATGGGGTAGGGGATGGGGTTGAAAGGGACTGAGATAGGGGGAAACGGGGTGAGGTACCATTATATTCTTAATCCCTATCCATCTTGCATGCTTCAATCAACTTTCTTCACTCTTCCACCCACTCGTTTGATGACCAATGTGCCTAACAATTTTGAATGCAATATAGGTGTGGTAAGAGGGGTGTACAGTCATTGTGGGGCTGGCCCAGGGGTTATAACGAAAATGATGGACCATTACCCATAATGTCCTCCAGACCTATCCCTATTCCTCCAATCCTCATACCCATTCCTGCATCCACTCGATCGAAGGCCAATCACGGTGAGGGGCGACACAAGATTGATCATCACAGGATATATGGCGGGAGGGGGGGGGGGGGGTTGACATGGGATTGAGTCTTCCTCCTCATTTAGCTTTCACGCTCCAATCACCTCTCCTCATTCCTCCAGCCCTCGATCAAAGACACTAGTGAATGGGGACTGTAGGGGGGGGGGGGGGGGCGGTGGTATGGTGGGGTTCCAGCGAAGTGTTGTCTATTATAGCGAAGAAGTACGAAAAGGGAAACGCTAGTGGTTTGTTTAATTCCATCACTATTCACACGGAAAAGCTAATGACATGTAATTTGACAATGATGAAGCGATGCGTGTTGGGATTCAAGGAAAAACAAGTTATTATTTTGAGTTTGATATCATAGACAGCGTCAACTCCACACACTGGATGGAGCGGGGGGGGGGGGGGGGTGTACATATAGCGAGGGGTACAGAGGGGGGGGGGGGGTGGGTGGTAATGGTTGGAGGGGAATCGCTCATGATTTCAATAATGTAGTCTGGTGGGTTTTTTTCTTTCAAAGTCACCATTTTCCTCAACAAATCGGTGACAAGTAATTGGACGATGATACGAAAGAGCGAAATAGTGCTTTAATGTATAATAACAAATTCATGATACTAGACCATGTAGCCGGTGGCAATATCACATGGATGATGGGTGCTATCATGGCATCAGTGGTTATCGTACTGATTTGCTGCAGTAATTCACCAGTCATGTGGAAAAGCTAATCACCAGTCATCTGAAGTTGAAGTAGTGATGTGTGTTGTTTACTAAACATGCTACAGGGAAACAAAACACTGGCATTTGTGCTTTCGTTTTACTGATAATTGCGCACACTTATAATGGAACTAATGCGTGTTTTTGAGTCCACTATTATGTTATGACTGACCACTGGAGGCGGACATGTTTGTCAACGGTACCGCATTAAACGTCATCTGCTCGTACACTAACGCAAGTGGGATACGTAGCCGATGTTGTTGAGGCTGGTGCTATGTCAGTTAGTGTATAATAGTCCATGCTCATGAACTGTAAACAAAGCGAGTTACGTAATCGATATTGTCGAATTGTCGAATCTGATGCTATTTTAGTTAGCTTTCGTAATTAGCGCACGCTCAGATGACGTTTCATGCGGTACCATTGACACATGGCAGCCTCCAGTGGTTAGTCAAAAGAAATATAATAAACACTCTTCCTTATTGGTCGAAAGAAATTCAACGGAGGGCTACACAGATGTGAAAAGTCCTTCTGGCTGCATTTGTTCGTGTGTAAGTTAGTTAACCAGTTGTTCATGTCATATACTCAACGTAGACGCACTGCCTTGTCAAAAGGCTACGAGTCTAACTGACTGTCTCACGAATCAGTCTCAGTCTCAGTCTCAGTCTAAATATAGCAGCAGCCAAATGAACAAACACACATCGTACAAAGTCATCAACTTTAGAAAGTTGAAATGAAAAACAGGCATCGCAGTAAGGATTACATCGCGAATGTGCGTGATTGGGCTCAGTGATGCTGTAGATACGGGGTGCAAGGGGTATGGGCTGGTCGTGAGCGTGAATCAAACAGAAACAAAATGACATCATAATAGCTCAAGAAAATGAGCAAACATACGATGTAGGAACACGTACCTATAGTATGTCATCAACTTTAGTAATTGAAATGATAAACAGACATCCCTAAACAAGATTACCTCACCTTGCTCACGAATGTATGTGATTGGTCTCCGTGGATGTGGTGTCTACGGGGTGGGAGGGGTGATTCTGCCCCCAACAATGTTGAACAATAGTTTTGGTCAAACAGAATATCAGTAAATAATGTACATAACCGATTTGACCAAACAAAATATATTAGGTCCTTACAATCGCGTGTTCGTTCAGATGTAACACGTTTAATTACTTCACACAAAATTATTTCTTGAAGCGCCCTCTTAACCACAACGGAAGTGTGTCCTGTATTACCTCTGTGGAATTACATATCAGTACATGTAGCAGGGAACGGGTTAAAGGGGCCCTGCAACCCAAGTGCATGTTGACCTCTGTTCATCTGTATTAGTGTACACATTCAATATTTGTAAACGGTTTGACCCAAATATGTTTTGTATATTTTTAAACATGTTATCATTTATTTGTCTTCATGTTGCTAAGCCCCACCTCCTAAAAAACCCTCCAGAGCAAATTCTATTGTTGACCTGCAGTGACATCATTTGTCAATCACTGGTCAGCTACCATGAGATTAACAGAAGATGAAAGTACAAAAAGAACATCCACAGATTAGACTAATCACAATAGCATCACACGGTTGAATAGAATACCAACTCACACAACTTCAATTACAATAGCTGTTGCTATGTCTGAAGAAAAGCACTGTCTAAGCTATTGCATGGAGGTATGCAGGGCATGCTTTTGTGTGGATGTTCTTTTTGTACTTTCATCTTTTGTTAGTCTCATGGTAGCTGACCAGTGATTGACAAATGATGTCACTGCAGGTCAACAATATAATTTGCTCTGGAGGGTTTTTTAGGAGGTGGGGCTTAGCAACATGAAGACAAATAAAGGATAGAACGTTTAAAAATATACAAAACATATTTGGGTCAAATCGTTTACAAATATTGAATGTGTACACTAATACAGATGAACAGAGGTCAACATGTATTTGGGTTGCAGGGCCCCTTTAAGCATGTTTAGCTTGTTGACAAGAGAGAGCATCTCCTGATTATTGGTGATGCAAATTCATCACGTGACCAAGAGCGCGCCAAATCTATTTTTCATGGGCATGATGGTTCGCATGATGAATTATAGATGGGGGATTTGTGTCGGTAGCTGCTTGATTACGGTGCAGTTCGGTGGGAGAAATGGGGCATTATGACCCCCTTCTCTATGAGTTTGGTCTCAACTACACATGCATGTATTTATACATATAATTGTTATTTAGACGTTACAATTCTATCCAAAAAAGAAATATCAGAATGTGTTATTTCCCGGAGAGCTAGTTGGCTTATAGATGAGGGATTTGTGATAGTAGCTGCTTGATTACGGTGTATTTTGGTGGGAGAGAGGGGGGGGGGGGGGGGGGGAGGGGGGGATTATGACCCCCCCTTCTCTATGGTTCGGGCCCCCAGTATGTCAATACTACGTATTAGCCATGCATTGTAATGTATACAAGGGTGGAAGAAAAATATAATTATGTTATTTAGACAGAATTATTAAATCCCAAGTGATCAATGAAAACTGTTTTCTCTTCTGGATAGCTTATTGGATTATATAGATGAGGGATTTGTGCCGGTAGCTGATAGCTAGCCGTGGTGTAGTTCGATGGGAGAAATGGGGGCAATATGACACTCTTCTCAATGAGTTTGTGCGCCCATTATGCGATGAATATTTTACAGACTAATTCTATAATCAAAGCTCGAACAAGACAACTTATTATTATATAGTATTATCTATAAAGGCGCAGAAAGGAAATGTGTTTACATTTTGGAAAGAGTGTTTAATTATAGATGGGGATTTGTGACGTAGGTTCTTCACAAATGGTTGTTTCTAGGTTGGGGAGTGCAATGTGTACAGAATCGAGTCTCCTCTCTTGATTTTCCACAGTACAATCTTTTTGAAGCGATGAATATTATTATACAGATAATTGAATCAAATGAGAAAGAAGTACCATTTTCTCTGGAGAGCGTGTTACATTATTTGGATGGAGGATGTGTGACGGTAGATGCTTTCCAAGGGGTGCAGTTTGGTGGGAGAAAGGGGACATCATTCTCTCCCCCCCCCCCCCCCCCCCCCCCCACCGCCTTGTTCTATGATTTTAGTCACGACTACTTGACTCTCGCCATAATCATGACAGTGTGAATATTAGCCCCGTTATAGATGTTTTAGATACATTTGTTCCCGATTATCATCTCGTCATGCTTACTGCATTATACAAAATAATACACATTTATGAAAAGAGAAATTTTCACGAAGAGAGTAATGAATAATATATGGGTATTAACCGTCGGATAATAATAGTTAGAGGCACATTCATCACAAGAGTAAAACGAAGACTTGCTATTTTCGCGAAGATGTGATTAATAATGTATAGGATTCATGGGCGCGGGAGATGCTTGCCACAGGGGTGTAGCGATGTAGCCAAGAGGAACACACTCGCCCCCTTCCACGTCGTGCATTACATTTGCTATCGACTATCATCTCACCATGCTCACTGCATATATACAAAGACACATTTGTGAAAAGAGAAATGCGAATATTTCTTATTTTCACGAAGAGAGTAATGAGTAATGTGTGGGTATTAACCGTCGTTGGGGGGGGGAGGGGGGGGGGTTCTTATCAAGGGGTGTAGCAAATGGGGTCAGAGGAACTTACTCGCCCCCCTTTCCATATACATTTGCTCCCGACAATGATCTCACCATGTTCGCCGCATATAGATATAATTATACAGAGACACATTTACTCGCCGCCCCCCCCCCCCCCCCCCTGCTCACTGCATGTTCATTCCGATATAGAAGAGTGAAAGGATTAGACTTGTTATTCTCGCGAACAGAGTGATGAATTATTGATGGGGGAATTATGGCAGCATGGAATGCTGCTGCTTTCCCCACAGTGCCGGTATAGGTAGGTAGTGCAAGGGCTTAAAGGGTACCACCACCCAAAAATAATATTCGTATTAAAGAAAGGTAACATCTTTAGTATTCCATTCCATCAACAAGTTCACAAAAATATGTTTCCAGACAAACATATATACTTGTAAAACGCATCACCATTCTAAAGCATGCGTTCATGCGGTCTGAATTGCGAAGACTAATGTGTGCAGAGCGAACGAATCGCCCGGAAAATGTATTGTCTACAAACGTACGCGTGAATAGCATTGGCGCACACGCAAATGGTTGGCCCGTATGGAACCAGGAAATAGTAGTGGTTCCGTAAGTGGTGGAAATTAATTGCTTTGTTTATGAATTACACAACCCTTTGCAAAATGTTGGGTATCTATTTGATATCAGAAAACGGTACCAAAACATATAATAATGTGTTGTTCTTTGCCTGGTCGTCCCCTTTAATTCCCCTGCCTTTCTAGCAAATGAATGAGCATTGTCCATACAACTGTCTCATGTGGCATCAAATGCATAGACATGTTGGCATTAATGAAGAAGGAAATTTCTCGACCCTCCCCTCCTTCATGTCCATATACCAATTACCTCCCTACTAAATGAATATAAAAGCTTTTGTAAAACTTAATTGTAGTCGTATAATATGTTGGTTATTATTGAACACCATTAGTTATTATCATAATCATGCCTGAATGGTTGAAAGAAATATGAAGAGTTCATTATGAATTTCCTCTTCTTCTTCTTCTTCTTCTTCTTCTTCTTCTTCTTCTTCTTCTTCTTCTTCTTCTTCTTCTTCTTCTTCTTCTTCCTCTTCCTCTTCCTCTTCCTCTTCCTCTTCCTCTTCCTCTTCCTCTTCCTCTTCCTCTTCCTCTTCTCTTCTTCTTCTTCTTCTTCTTCTTCTTCTTCTTCTTCTTCTTCTTCTTCTTCTTCTTCTTCTTCTTCTTCTTCTTCTTCTTCTTCTTCTTCTTCTTCTTCTTCTTCTTCTTCTTCTTCTTCTTCTTCTTCTTCTTCTTCTTCTTCTTCCTCTGATATGGTTAATCTCCTCCTTCATCTCCTTACTATCCTATCATGAATACAATTGGACCGAATGATGCGCGGATGATGTTGATGCGGACGGAGCAATATAATTTTAACTGATAAACATGACCATAATTCGTGGGGAATTTTACATCGCCTATTATCATCCAGGGTTTGAAACTCTGGCCACACATGCCCCCCTTTAAAAAAAAAAAAAACGCAACCGTATTGCGCCCCTCATGGCTGATGGGATGTGCTCCTCTAGTACTTCCTGACCGCTGATGCCCGCATGGTTGATATATGCGAGATTAGAGGCTTGACTGCCACTTCCACTGACCAACATTACCATTAAACTTGGGGAATTTTACCTCGCCTATTATGACCTAGGGTTCGAAAGTCTGGCCATCCATGCCCCCCTTTTTAAAACACAACCGTATTTCGCCCCTCCAGGCTGATGGGGTGTGTTCCTTTAGTAATTCCTGACCACTCTAATGCCCGCACGCTTGATATACGAGTCAAGGGGGCTTTACTTCTCGGGATCAAGACAAATCCTAAGGAAATTGAATATCGAAAATCCTCGTTCACTGTCGTTATTATGCACGCTGCATTCAATTATATTGTGTGTCTGTATCATCATAGCGGGAATTTTATGGAGACATCGATGATAGTTCAGTAGAATATTATAATCATTATGTTTAATAAACGTAAATATACGTGCAATACTGGTTGAGTTCCAAGTATAATGATGACAAAAATATAAGCATAATCTGTACCGTACTTATCATAATACAAAACCGTTTAATATAGTTTTGTAGTTGTAATGTTATAATGTTCATAACGTACCGCATACATGTCGACAAAATAATATTTCAATTACATTGTGTTGCGTTTTCTTTCATGTTCAGTCGAATACCTGCGTGCACTTGAATTTATGTTGAATAGTTGTTTGTATATGTCACGGACGTAATACAAATTCAGGAACAAAATAAATAAGTAATACATTAAAGTGAAACCAATAAAGTGTCGAACTCAACGAAATTTACTTGGAGCTTCTACATTTCTCTTCTACCGTGTTGTTTGGCTTATGGTAAGAGAGGAATACAATAGGGTTAGATTTGTTTAAATGCCCCTTTAGTATGACGATATCTAAAATCATTCAGCTCAAGAGCGTTAATGGACGGTCATAAACCTCATACACGTCATACAGTAATTTGTTGCAAACGCTGACGCAAAGTTCACTTAGTTGGTGTAAAAGACTTATGATTGTAAAAATTGAAACAATCATATCTTCACCAATTATTGACCAATTCATGAGAACGAAGCTCCAAATGAAAGCTTGTGATGATGCCTTTCTGATAGTATGCAAATCTACATTTTTATTTTTACCGACAAGTGTATGGTTTTGCTATAGCACGCTGACGTAACAGTGGTATTCTTTGAATTACCACTTTTTTAAATTGGCAATTCGGATTGAGACAAAGTGCCCTAGTGAAACCTGTCACTGCAGTAAACATTGCCTCCGGACAGATGAGGGAGAAATATGACCAAATAAAACCATAATGAGGACAAACATCGGAAAGATGAAATCGAGCAACTGTGTTGCTAAGCAACCACCGAGGGATACTACTAGTTATATAGGATAAGGAGTAAAGAATACTCTATAAGCCAAAGGGGACAGTATAGAGCCGTAGCGTAGCGAGAGTGGATAGAGTTGGGTGAATGGGTCGACATTTTAAAAAGGGGGTATAAACTTATCATAGCTTACTACCCCCACCCCACCCCCCCCCCCCTTACCCTACGAACAAAATAAAATAAAACGAGTCCCCGCTATACGCAACTTGTAAGATGCATGCATGCCCCCTATAGTAACATAACAAGTAGCATTACAATACCAGGTACGTAATCCCAATTGCAACTGAATTACAAAGAGGCAATTTCGTTATATTAATGATATGACTATAATACAAAACGGCCTGTTCTCGCATGTCGCACTGTCCCATACTCATAAACAGGTCAAACCTATTTCCCCTATTGCGTCTTACTTCGCAAACATTAATTATAATTTCCACCCGCGCAACGACCGCAACAGATCTAGGTCAATTGATATTACTAATGACAAATGGCGACTCTTCGTTTGTATCCATGCTCAATTCGAGAAAATGACTCATGGCAAATTACATCCTAGAAAATTAATCAATAGTCGACAGGTGATTTATAGATGCGAAATGCTATAAATGAAACCAAACGTATCATCCTATTTCGAACTTCTGTCATATACGGTATGCGATGGGAATCTTTAGCAGAACTATATCTAACTAATTATGGTGAATTACACGTACCGAGTCATAGCTAAAACTCATAAGTAAAATCGTACAACAGTATTAACAGCTGCAAATCATACATTCCAAATCAATATAGGGTTATGACTTATTTATGTTTTTGAAGAATTACTCGCAGTAAAGTACACCTTTTAAACCAATCGCTGGAAGACGGAGATAGATATCATTATTTCGAATTTCTGCTATATGATATCAGCAAAATTGGTACAAGTAGAAGAAATTATACTATACACACAATATTTGCGCAGAGGTGGACGAGTAAAATCCCCCCACATTTTAACTGGATTAGCATTTATCTCATTACTGCTGTCAAAAGATAATTCACAATAATAATCGATCATGAACAGCCAGCGCGGATTTACTGAGTTTCTGGTCGAAAGTGAAATGAAGGTTGCTCATAAAAATTATCATTTACGGTATAAAAAAAATCGAAATAGAACCTGCAATTTTCAGAGAATGTAGATGAAATATGTAAATATCAAATCTCGTATACAAAATGAAATTGTTTTATGATTTTGAAGCTCTATGTACTAAAGACCCACAGCGACTTGTGACTGTTTTTGTTGGAGGACGGCACATATATACACCTACAATCGAATTAGTAATAACGTATTACAAATGTCCGACCGAATCGCTGAGAGGTGATTGAATAGACGGCATTGCATGTAATCAAGCCTATTCATCATTCCCTATCTTCAGCCGGCCCATTTTATTTTTATTCTGTTTTTTTTTAATGAGTAATTTGTTTTTTGCCACAAAATCATCCTTCGTCATGATATATTATCAACAGAATTGGCTAAATCACGTCACATGCCATACGTACGTATCAAAGAGGTCAGTTAACAAACACGACCGAATTTAATCTCATGTTATGTCTTATTTCGAGGTCTTACTTATTTAATTTAATATTATGTTCTCAGTAGAATTTGTCACAATAAATTGCACAATAGATACCAGAAGCTGAATGGTGATGGTGAGATTGCGCGAAACAACTTGGGCGCACGGGCCTATTTTTGCAACTTTTTGCCGGTTTTGTTGGTTGGTTTAATTTATCAGGTAAGAAAGCATCAACACCAACAACAAGAAGATAAAATAGTATAATAACATCACTTGTAACATGAAATATTGCCTCGTTGTCTTGGATATATTCCTCACCCGAGCACAAAGCCTGGGAGATATTGATAAAGCATGTTTATTTTGTAATGTATCTTGAGAATAATCATTTTGGTTTTCTTACACGAATACTCGATGAGAGAGAACACAAAATGTATTTTAGTTTAAGTCGATGGATCAGCACAATTACATGCAATGTAATGTAAATGGCAGGACACATATTGGTGCTCATAACCTGTATTATAAAACAAACATTACATAACAATTATTAAAGGGATCTAGTAACTTTGTTGACATGTGCAGAAAGTGATGAAGGGTTGATGCAATGTATATTGTTGTTATCTGATATGTCCACAGGGAATCGTGTGAAAATGTCAAGTCAAATGGACATTGCATGGCCAAGTAATGAGCGAATGCAAAGTGATATTCACTAACTCACTGCACTCACTTTGTACAAGGTTTAAAAACTCCGGGGGAGTTGTTCTTATCTGAATACTTCGATCGTACATATCTTTGTAACGAAAGGGAAATTTGAAAAATCGAAACCGGTCCCATGATTTTATTGTTAATACGAATACAACAAGGTATGAGAAAACCGCTAGAATTAAATTGTATTTTGAGGATTTATTAAGGGATCTAGTAACATTGGCAACATCCTCAATATTAACTAAGAGTCTATATAGAGGTTCTCATATACCTCATTGTAGCTGTATTACCATAAGAATCATGGAACTGCTTTCACTTTTCCAATTGTCTCTTCCAATATAAAGGCAATTGCCATAAAAGTGTTAAGATTTATACATTTATATCGAATACTTAAACATGTTTACAATGTAAGCGCAGTGATTTAGCAAATATCACTTTGCATTTTCGTTATTTACTCGGTCATGTGACATTAATTTACCATGGCAGTTTCAAACATCCCTCAGTTGACATATCTGGTCACAGACATACAAATGTTACCAACCAATTGCCAGCTTTTGAAGATGCCAACAAAGTTAGTAGATCTCTTTAACTCATAACGTGCCAGAGATTGTAATGCCCTATGGCATGTGTGTGTATTGTAACTCGCAACAATGCGAGCTTGGCACTCTAGGAGTTAACAACTAATTTGTCATACCACTATTGGACAGTTAGAACATTTCGCAACATTAAACCGTAACATTAACAGACTGCTTTACAAAATAGGATTATAACTAATAGAGTTATTTTATTTTCAAACTAAACACCATAATTACTTTGTGGTATATATCGAGGTTGAATGTACATTGATGGTGACTTGTATTTGCAATGACAGTGATTCCCTAACCTATTCCAGATGGGTCTTGAACATAATATGTATTCAGGAAAAAATAACTTACCTGTACAATGCAGAGAAGAGATGATCCGACATTATGAGTAATTGGAAGGAAAGAGAGAGAGAGAGAAATAAAAACATGTTATATCAATGTGTATTAATGTATATTAATTTGAATTTCAATTCGCATTGTTTTCTATCTCCCAAATATAAATTTACAACACATACTACTAAACATATGTTCGATACAAAAGAAATACCAAATAATTATAATGTAGTTGTATACTACAACATAATAATTCACTGTTGAGGGAATGTAGGGATGTCTACATTAATTTCCTTTGATTTTTCCAGAAGTTATATTTAAGACTTCAATCGCATAATTCAAGCACATCATCGTAAGATTCATCAAAATGACACGTATGCAACTGGTGCAAGTTTTGTTTAGAAAAACAAACACCACTGTTTACCTAATGAAAAAGTGTTAATTCATTCAGATTGTATCGACTGCAGCTGCTTATTGAGAGCAATTCCAATCAAACGACGCTCCAGAATGCGTTTCAATTCACTCATGAACATCTCCATAATTAACGAGATTTCTGCAAAATCAAAACTGTATTTAGTTTGATGTTACGATAAGCCTGACAATAAGGTACAGCAGAAAAGGGGTAGCTTCAGGTGGTTTGGACTGAGTTTGGCATCAAATGTATCGCTTTAAGAAACTACTCTGTGCATGAAGAAAGTCAATACCACAGCGGACGTTGAACTATCTACCAATTCATTTATGATGAGATTGAGAACCGCAGTAACATACCGAGTTGATTTAACTCGTTAAGTGCTTGGAGAAACGACCGCAATTATGCAACCGCGCATACATGTAATGTTCCCTGCCTTATCGAGAGGGATTTCTCCTCGTGCGCCGGATGAATGTGATTTACTCGAAATTGAGGCAGCTTGAATGCACTCGCCGAGATAATGAGGCAGAATTGAAGAATTTATAATTAATTGACCGACCCGTACGTGTCATTTTCCTACGTACTGAGCTAAAACACCGATGTTTTAAATCGAAATAACTAGGATAAATCGAATTTTCTATAGAAATAAAAGTGTTCATTTAACGACTAACATTCCAAAGTTCATATTATCATTTATTTCGTATCAACCTGTTACAGATAAAAGGGTGAATTTTAAGGTTGAAAAGAGGAAACGAAAAGCAAAAATGTTAAACACATTTATATCGTAAAATAACTAATTATAAATGCTTGCGTCTCGGTAAATTTTACATCATTGGAAAGTCTCGTTTTTGATGAGAAATGATTCGCATATTCATTAACCTTTTAGAATAGTCAGGAGCTAGCAAAATCTCACACGGGATCAAAAAATAAATGAGATTTCCGAAATTCCAGCTCTGTGATTGGCTCATTCAACTACTGACCACTGTTGCTGAGGTAACGGGCCCATAGCAACAGTCATTCGCACCTGACATTGCCCGCTTTGTCACCATGCGGTCTTGGTTGAATAGCCCACAAGTCGCGCGTGATGTTGAATAGGCCAATCACAGATCTGGAATTTGTAAATTCACAGTAATTTTTTAACATCTTGTGATATTTTTTTAGCTCCTGACTATTCTAAAAAATGAATGAATATATGAATGGTGTAGTATTTGAGCCAATACTTTTCTCTTTCTCAATGATGTAAAAATTACCGAGACGCAAGCACATTTGATACATTATTTTATAAGGTAAACATGAATCATTAAATTCTTGTTTTATTATCATATTTTAACCTTAAAATTCACCCTTTTATCTACGTCAGATTGAAGCGAAACAAATAATAACATAAACGTTGGAATATAAGGCATTGTATCGACGCCTTTCTTTTCATGAAATACTTAATTTCTCTTAGTTTATGCGATTTGAAATATCGTTGTTTCTGCTCACTACTTTTTCATAGAAATCTAAGTCATGCATATTTTGTTTATAAATGGGAAGCCTTGTTGATGCTCTGCGATCTCACTGTATTCATTCAACTTGTGGCGTATTTGAAGGTTTATCTTTAAAGTCCACCGCACATTATAAAGTAATGTCAAGTGTTGCATTTAATACGCACCACGTCGTCGTTTAATATGAATTGGATCTTTTTAGTTTGCGGTGGGCTTAAAAGGAATAACGTAACCACATTGTCCGAATCCACAAATCCTACTTAGAACTTGAGTGGTTCATTCATAACGTGTTGTATTCTTATTACCAATAGAAGTATGGAACAGGTTTCGTTTTTTGTTTTACTTTCGTTAAAGCATTTTTTTAAGGATTGAAGTGCAATTATCTACTGGACAGTTATAACTGTGTACAAATTCAGGGCAATGAGTTAGCGAATATCACTTGGCAGTTTCGCTCATTACTTGGCCAGATAATATCCATTTACTGTGACTGTTTCACACATTACTCAGTGGACATAATCAGATCACCACAGTACACATTTCACCAACCATTCATCACCTTTTGAACAATTTTCAACATTGTTAAAGGCATATATGCGTGGGTTATAAAGGGTAGTCAGCAAATTCCAACTCGACTCCACCGTAATCTCTCGAGGTAAACTCAAGATATATGTTGGATCGATCGAAGAGAGGTGCTTCGAAATATCTGAACAAAGGCCTTCTTATGAAATTGCATGCAGCAAACACATTTCTCACGCTGTCACCTAGCCATCAAACGGCGGCACTTTGAAGTCGGTTGCGGTTAAGCGTGTTACGTGATATTTTCGCTCGTAAACATCTCTGATGGATCTCCATTCGACTAGTACAAACATTCCGAAAGCGACTATTTTTAATGCATTTTTGACTCGGGTATTCAGAAATGGGACAGTTTGCGATCGCTACTTATAACTGAGCCAATGGGGATTACGTACCGTGCGTAAAAGTGCGCAAGATGGATCCACGCGTCTAATAACCCACGCATATATGTCTTTAACAGATCCCTTTAAGTTGTAACTCGACGCGTCCAGTTTGTTTTTAATTGTCAGGAGAAATGCTTGTTCTCCTTTGAAACGATAACTCAAAATCATTACTGCAAAACAACTTGTACCAGCCTGGTTGGAACACATAATTGTGAATTAATTGAATTATAATGCAAGTTCTAGTCTGGTAAATGCGACTACTTCCAAAGGAAATTTAATTTTCGACCATTAAGCATTGATGTGTTGTGTATTGATACAAGCTTTGATGCAAACCTCCTTGATTTAATATCTAACTTTAGATCTGAATAAGTTTTTGTTAAATTTACCAGGGATAAATCAACATTTCCTGATACATTCATTTATCAGGCGTGCTAATACAAGAAGACAAAGATGTGATGGAATATGCCAGAGGTAACTCAATACAGATGGCGCCTTAGTTCAGATAAGAGGACCCTTGTCAAATAAAGGGGGCTCATGTGCACCCCTTACACGTAATATGATCAGACACCCGTTACAGGGAGCCCACCGAAGAGGGTTAAGGATGTATTAAGGGGGTGTGGAGAGGGCGTATAGAGGGAACGTGTGCTAATACAGATTATAGTGTCACTTTACCATGAGAGCCCCCTCCCCCCCCCCCCCCCCCATCTCGCCCCCTTGACGAATAAACGAGCCCTGTTTTAACCCCTTATAGGTAATCTGATCAGATACACGTTACACGAAGATTACATAATAGGAATAGGGTGTGGGATGTGATCAGAAGGCAAGGGGGTGGGGGGGGGGGGGTAAAATAGGGTACTATTTCCCATCCAGAGTCCCTCAACCCCCCTTGACGAATAGAGGATTAACCGATATGAAGTAATTTGACGCATAAAATATGTTACAAGAACGACACAGAAGACGGATTTGTACGCCATATAATCTTGTGTGAATAGAGGGATACATCAACAGATTTGATGATTATGAATATTGTGTCCAGAGTTGATGCCGACACTCAGGAGTAATACATGTGTCTTTGGTTACCCCACCCCCCCCCCCCCCGCCCCCAGTTTTACTCATTCATGTTATACCACTATGGTCACATGATCCCAAGACGCGACCTAACACCGAATTGGTCACGTGACCCGAGACTGTCACGTACGGGACGTGTCTTCCTTACACAGTCACGTGTCTGAGCGTCGTATCCCGTTCAAAGACGTGAAAGAAACACCGTTCTTCCATCCCATACGTCCCATATATTATCTCTCTCATAGACATGTTCCTCCTGGCGTTTTCACTCGATCACCCGTAACACCCGCCTAGTGGTTAACCCCTTTACTACGGCGACCCAATTTCACAAATGCTCGTTTGTCCTGTTCACAGTCGGACTCATGTTTTTCCAGGCCCATAATATCACTGAGTCAGTGCATTCATTCCGCATCGTGCGCAGAGCGTTTTGATTTACAAAGCCATATATTGTAAAAATAGATCCATAGGCCTAGGAGGCGGGGGATGGGGGCTGACCCCCCCCCCCCCCCCCCCCCCCCCCCCTCTCTGCCCTGGAGTTTTTAAAACAGGCACACCTCACATTCGATCACAATTAAGACATATTCGGGCAATTCCATGTCATAGTTGGGTCAAATATTTTCATATTCGGGCAAAGTCATGATATATTCGGCAAACTAATGTCATGTTCAGGTAAATACAACACCATTTCTGGCCAAAACCGTCCCATATTCGGGCAAAAATCATGTAAATACTCCGGCTTCGCCATCAAAAACAAACATTTAGGGCACCGAAGACTCGTGTGCAAATGGAAAGGATAATTATTCGGGCAAAATACCTTAGCCCCACTTTAGAAAAATGTGCTCATACGCCCCTGAGAGGATCGAGTAGCATTGTCAAATCCACACAACCTACTGAGAACCAAAGTGGTCCTCACATAACCTCTTCTAATAATATGAACAGTAGATATATGGAAAGTTTTTTCGTTTTTCCGAATGTATTTGTCAGTATAAAGTAAAAAAGGTGTTCTGATTTGAAGTTTTTAGTGGATAATGTCAACTGCAAAACACGTAAGTGCAGTGATTGGCAAATTACCACTCTGCGAGTTTGCTCCACCTATTAAAAAGCGATAACATCCCTTTAATACTGTGACACACTGTAATATTAAGTGTGATCAGTGATAGTGATTAAAGATGTTCATAAAGCATCAAGAAACGAGTATAGCGATTACATATCTAAATGAAGATGAGAACATGGCTTTTGTCTGGCTCGTTTCTTCAAATATTACAGTGTGCCACAGTGAGAACACAAGGGTGAACACATAGTGTTCACACTGTAGACTATGTGCTTAGGCACGGTATATCATATCATAGACTACACTGTGAACATACTGTGTGGCTGATGATTCGAGCGTTTTTACAGTGTGGACACTCATCACACTGTGAACATGGTGAATATACCTTAAAGGGATAGTTGAGTTCTGGTAAGGAGAGTACAGTTTTGGTCGAACTGAATTTTAGTAACCAAAAACCTGCATCATTACATTACAAACTAATAGTTATAACTAGAAAGGAACACGAAATCACAAATGACGTAGTAAAGATCATATTATCATTAAAAAAGAGCCGTTAAAACGTAAGAAGGCGCACTCCTAAACACTCATCGGTTTCAACCATTTTGAATAAAATAGTCGGTGCATGT
Source organism: Echinarachnius parma (assembly GCA_037951105.1). Taxonomy (NCBI): domain Eukaryota; kingdom Metazoa; phylum Echinodermata; class Echinoidea; order Clypeasteroida; family Echinarachniidae; genus Echinarachnius; species Echinarachnius parma. The sequence continues at coordinate 157,958 of JBAMJV010011260.1, forward strand.
GATGTTTTGTTGAAATAGTGATTAGATAGAGAAATAACCAACAACTATTTAAATACCTATTTTGTAACTTTTTGAAAAGAGGAAGCCCTTTTTTTTGAATTTTTAACGGCTGGTTCAAAAAACCTCTAATAAACCTGGGGGCCCCAGCTATATTACAAAATTGTTATATTTTATGGATATTTTCAGCCGTCTCTGAACCGATTTTGATCAAACAAAGATGATTTTATATTATTTAAATATTATGCTCTTTCAAATTTAACACTCAGTTTTTCATTACCTCACAAAAATATAAGTAGTCTAGCGCCCTCTCTACCCAAAACTCAACTATCCCTTTAAACAAAATGAGATTGCCACTGTGAAAACCATGTGAGGGCACTATAAACAAACTATGACCGAAACTGTGATCACACTGCGATAACACTGTGAATACATGTTATCAACACTGTAAACGCACAGTAAACTAACTGTGAGTTCATTGTGATCACACTGTGATCACATAGTGATACACAGTTTAACAAAGTCATCACAGTGTGTCACACTGAAGTCCATACTGTGGAACACACCGTGTTTCACACTCTGACACACTGTGTGTTTCCAGTATGGAATATTATACTCATTTTCGTGTTGATATGTGTCTATCACATTATGCATAATGAATAAAAACAAATATTACAATAGTGCATGCTCAAAGTAAGGGTTGCCACGCTTTTCTTTGCCATCCGGGACCTCTGATATGCAGAATTGGTTATACGATGGTTGATTCAAGGCGTGCTACTAACGCTCCAGATCGACATCTTTTAAGTACAACACAGTTGTAGTCATTCTCATTCCGTATAACATAGAGCAAGTAACTGACACAATCTGTTTT
>JBAMJV010011261.1:0-75568 GCA_037951105.1 Echinarachnius parma
AATGCCAGAAAGAGCCCCCTAACATCAATTGAAACATTGTATAATGGTCCACAATGTAGAGTGCATACGTGTGACAGGGGCCGTGCCCACCATTTGTTTAGACAGCTTTGTTTGATAAATCGTTGCCAAATCGATGCTGATTTCACGACCGAGCTCTCGTTTCTTGTTTCCTATGTCAACAGGAGATCATACTATTTGGCGAATCAAATGAATAGATCCCTTTTTATTGAGAACTCTGTAATGATTGTGACTTGATTGAAAACTGGGTCTTTGTACAGCTGTACAATAGGTTGCTGCATTTAGGTACACTTAATACACAAATGCCATCAAACCTGTTGCTTGGGTAAAATAGTGTTGCATCTATAATGTTAAAACTATAGATATCTTGAAAATCAGTTTTCCATGTGACTGTAACAATCTTGTATTTACTTTTGTTAAATAAAACACAAATAGATATAATGACTTTATATCAATTGAGTAAATAATTATATAATACAATCAACCAATCAATAAATCAATATATATATCACTTCATCAATCAATCAATCAATCAATCAATCAATCAATCAATCAATACATGCATACATTCAACAAATGTTTACCCAAATAGAATATGGCTTTACATGATATAAACATCTTGACATTACCTCCGCAACTATGTCAGTTTATTCAACCAACAACATCCATAACACATTTTAAAACGTAACTCCGTACGTAATAAAAATAAACATTAAAATGAGGTAGTACCCTCCGTTTGACCATTAGCATTGCGATTGAACATGCACATGAACACTATGAAGGGCATTTCAATCTAACCATAAGAAGCAAATGTATAAACATGTTTTTCCATTTGCTGACACATGTCATATCACGAAAAAACCATGTAAGCAAGCGACAGATGACAATCTGTCAATCATAATCTAGACAGAATTGTGACGGTGTTAAGCGCTCTGCGTATTTAACGTTTCCATTAGAGTTATGTCACTGGTTTGTTGCGGGCAAGCGTGACTTTAACGCTCCTAACTGTATCAACCAACATAATTAATTTCATTTGGTCACTAAGAGTTAATAATATCCCCATGTTATCTGATAAATGGCTACTTTGGTATTTGACTTCATGGGGATGTATACCAAATGGAAATCAGGCTGCAAATGAAGACAGACAAATATGTTTTACTGTGTCGTGTATGATGTCATTTGGTCTGTTTGAAGACGTGATAGACATTACGTTTCATGGAATATCTTACTTGTAAGATGTAATTTGTCAACTCATGGCTGTACGGAAGCCTAATATTTGCGAAGAACATACAAGCATCAAAGAGGTTTGGTGCCAGCATATGAGATGACTGACAGATTGTATGATTGATACAACAACAACAACATCAATGCCAGCATATCCATGAATATACGGGGGGGGGGGGGGGGCTATGGGGCTATGGGGCATCAGATCCCCCCACTCTCTGAGTTTTTTTAAACAGCAACATTCTTTAAAAAGGCACCTAAAATTCAGGCATAACTTTCATCAAAACCACCCAATTCAAATTAACTTTGGACAGCTGAGAACCCAGGACCTGATATATGGGGGTTTTATTTAGCAAGGGTAAAATATTACTATATGAAAGGGAATGATGATTATGCCTTAAATTAATAATCTGGAGTTCTTATTTTCTAGTTGAATTCATCAATAAAAATACAAGCATATTCCCTTTAGATGCTGAAATTGCAAATATGCTTCCTTGGCAAAGGTAAATGCTTACGTGAGGAACACACTTGCCAGCCGAATGTATATAATATACTTGCTCTATGATATGGAAAGGTAGACACAACCATTAACTCTACGGGTCTCTGTTTGACTGACGCATACGCTCCCTCTACTACTAGTACATTCGGAACGATGGGTGAAGGTAGCGCTCACCCAATGGCGTTCTTGACGGGGGATTATCGGATTAAGGGGGAGGGCCAGTTGGCGTATTTATTTGTCACCCTATCGCGCTTTAATTCGATTACGGTGAGCTGACATTACATGGGGATATGATGTGCTCATAGAGTTATGGACGGCATTGATGGACATAAATGGAGACAGGTAGAGAGTACAAGGCAGAGAGAAAGAGAGAGAGAGAGAGACAGAGAAAGAGTACAATACCAGAAGAGGGGGGGGGGGGGGGGGGGGGGAGAGAGAGAAAGATAATGTTTAGATCATCGCTTACAAGAACTTAGTGGGTTATGTACAAACTCAATGGGGTTTTCTAGATCTCAAAGGGGATGGGTTATTTAAGGTGTATAATTGCAAGAGAAAGGGGTAGAGGAGGGGAGAGAAGGAGAGAGAAAGAGAACAGTTAGCCCATTGCTTACAGGAACCTGATGGGTTGTGTGCCAAGTCTATGGGGATTTCTAGATATCAAAGGGAACGGGTTAAAGGTGTATATATGCTGTATGCAAGAGAAACGGGTAGAGGGGGGGGAGAGAAGTATGATTGATGGAAAACTATTTCACAGAAATGTTACACTCATTGCTGTATGCACTGATCTACGGGATTATGGATTACAAAATAATGTAAACAAGTTGTGATTGACTACAGGAATAGTAGTTATCACTCTTACAACATGATGAAAATACTATACACCATATCTTCTTTCATTTGTTGATATTTCATATAGATTTATGGATCAATATAAATAATCCATACATTATTTGATACAAATTCATATATCTTAGCAGTAAAATATCTTAATTGTTATAATTTGAAAGCCTATAGCAATCATTAGTATAAAAGAGAAACAAATTTATTGTATGTATACAATTAAACTACAAAACCAATGTATTTCTGTTGATGAAGAAAAACACATTATTTGATTTTTTTAAACTAAAAAAGAAAGTTACAAATATGAAAACACTATTTGTTGCAGCATTTCCGGTACGTCTATACATCTTATTTCTGTACAAAAACAACATTGTTTACTACTCGTATAAAGGTGTTGTTTGTCTATTCTTATAGCATCATAAAAAGAAGAAAAAATGTTTTTGAAAGTATTATAAAAGGAAAGAAAAGAATATTGTTCATAAACTCTTGAGGCAACTGCGCTAACAGGCGGTGCCATAATTGATGTTAAGTGGCGGGCTGCAAAAGGGCCCGTTAAAACCGGCTCTGGTTACGGGAAATCTTAGACAGCCGCCGCAAGAAGCGCAGCGCTCTTCCAACGATAAACGCTCAAATTACGCCAACCGACATGCCCATACATCCAACACCTGGCCTGCTAGGGAGATGCAAAGTGAACTTGAAGTGAAATCGCTGACATAATGGAAAACATGAAAAACAATGCCAGCGTGGCATATCATATTCAGCTAGCCTACCGGAGAGAAAAATGATGTGTGAATAAACTGTAAAAAATACTGTGTGATCACACTGTAGACCATGGTGCATTTGAGCATTTTATTCTGTGATGACACTGTTAACACAGTGTGATACATGAAAAACAAAGTCAGTGTGGCATATCATATTCAGCTAGCCGGCCGGAGAGAAAAATGATGTGTGAATAAACTGTGAACACACTGTGACCATGGTGCATTTGAGCATTTTACTCTGTGAACACAGTGTGATACATGAAAAACAATGACAGTGTGGCATATCATATTCAGCTAGCCGACCGGAAAGAAAAATGGTGTGCCAGTGTGAACGCAGGGTGATCACACTGTAGACTACAGTGCATTTGAGCACTGTGAACACACTGTCAACACAGTGTGGTACATGAAACACAATGCCAGGCCAGTGTGGCATATCATATTCAGCTAGCCGACCAGAAAGAAAAACGGTGTGCCAGTGTGAACACAGAGTGTTTCACAGTGTGGACCACAGTGTGAAATTTTAAATTGGAGAATTTTAACTTTGCAGACACTCGCTGCTCTGTGAACACACTGTGTTCACAGTTTTATACACACCAATTTACCCACTGTGAATGCACGGTGTATTAGTGTGCTCACAATGTGTTAACAATGTGTTCACGTGGTCGCAGTTGTGTTCACTGTGTTCCCGGTGTGTTGACAGTGTATTCACAGTGTGATGAGTGTTGGAACTGCTAAAATGATCTAACTTGGTATTCACCCTATTTCCACACTGTGGTACTGCAATCTATCCAATACTTTTGAATGGGTTAAGCAAAATGGCAGACATCCCAATAATTCTAGTCCGGAAGCCTATATAGTCCACTCTAAGCCCAATATCAAACAGTGCGACCAGGGTTTCAGGGTCTGTAGAAAATGATATGCATTTAAGGGGGATTTTAATAAGTGCATATTGTAAGAACATATATGTCACATTAATATGGGTGCTTTACATGGGCCCTTTAACGTTTTGTCATCTCTCTCTCAGCTACTCTCATGTGCCTAAAGTTGTTATACCCTCATCACTGTGTGCGCATCTCACTCGCTCTCCTTCTCTCTCTCTTTGCCTATCTCTCTTCATGTCAAATATTCATCTAATCTGCATGTAATATTTCTGTCATCAGTTTTCCTCCCCTCTCTCTCCGTCCCTCTTATCTTTCTTTCCATTCAGTTTCTCCAACCATCTTGAGTGGGATAAACAACAACTTGAAAGTATTTATAATAAATTAATTAACTCCATGACGACGGGAACCAGGTGGGTTGTGTACAAAGTCTATGGGGATCTCAGAAACTTGAAGGGAACGGGTTAAGTGAATCATTGCTGAAACCAATGCAGAGTGACTAATAACTGTTGAACTCAATTAATTAAAGTTATCGACAAATGTGTAGGCCATGAATTTTGCACGCCATCATAATCTTAATTTGATGCTGATTTTCTCTCCATTTCTCTCACCATCTTGAGTGTGTAAACAACAACTTGAGAGTATTTACAAATCAATTAAGTGGAGCATGCTTGAATCTAGTGCAAAGTGACTGAATATTGTTGAACTCAATTAACGATGACTGATTAGAAATCATGAATGTGCAGTTTGCAGACATAAATTTTGCATGCCATTATGTTGATTTTCTTGTTTCTCTTTGTTTCCCTTACTTACTTGAGTGGGAAAGAGAACACTTAAAGAGTATTTACTAATCAATTAAGTGAGACATGGTTGAGCTCCATGCAAAGTGACTGACCATTGTTGAACTCAATTAGTGGTGATTGATTAGCAATCATGAATGTGTAGCCTGCAGACATTAATTGTGCATGAATTGTGCATGTCATCGTGGAGTGCATCGCCATCGTGATGATGCTTTTTGTTAACAGTTGTATTGGGTTCTCATTTCCTTAGAAATCTAACACATTCATATCAGCATTAGATTTCAATTCTTCACGTATTGTATTGAAACATTATTTATATTATAATAAGTGGTTATAGTATTGGAAATGTTCTTATCTAACCAAAAATGCACACATAAAATACAAATTATCCATGATTCGCATGCATAGCAGTTTCAAGAAAATGCATTACACATTTGTTTTATGCAAATGTTTAGGCCTACGTCAAACATGTTTCATAAAAAAGACACAATAACCTTGTCCTTCCCACAATGCTTCTAGCCACCATTCTCTCATTACAAATATCTTGATCTCTTTCTTAGATCTATGTTTCCTAATTTTTTTTTTATTTTAAGGTGTGATATTTTATTTCTTCAAATCCTGTTTTGTCTTCGTATTGTTATTCTCTTACGAATCTTTTTATTTCAAATTTGCCACAAATAAGAAAAGTAATATTAAATGTATCGTTATAATCATATTTTTGTGGATATTCTTTTATATAATATTTTGTTTATTTCCAATGTCAAACAAGTATAAATATTTTCCCTCTGTTTCTCCATTGCTCTTCTTTGTGTACCCCCTACCCCCCCCCCCCCCCCCCATTTCTCTTATATGTCTATGTACAGTCAAACCTGTCTTAGCGGCCACCTGTCTATAGCAGCCAACCTGTCTATAGCAGCCAATCTGCCTATAGTGGCCACCACAAGTGTTCCCCTGCAGAGGAAAACAGTGTTGTGGAACCTGTCTATAGAGGTCACCTGTCTACAGTGGCCACTGTTCTTGTTTCCCGTGGGAGGTCACTATACACAGGTTTTACTGTACAGTGTTATGGAACCTGTCTATAAAGGTCACCTGTCTACAGTGACCACTGTTCTTGTTTCCCGTGGGTGGTCACTATACACAGGTTTGACTGTACAGTGTTCTGGAACCTGTATATAGAGGTCACCTGTGTACAGTGGCCACTGTTCGTGTTCCCCTTAGGAGGTCACTATACACAGGTTTGACTGTACATGTATTGCTTTATAACTCTTGTTTTATTGTCTCTCTTATTTCCTTTTACGTAGAGTACCTCTCTGTCAATATCCCTTTAGCTCTCTCCATATCAATTGCCATATTCATGAGGGTAAGATTAGAAGGCCATGAGAGACTACCTAATCCCTTCTGGATTAAGGAGGGATTAAGGTATCCAGACGATATGTCTGTGGTTTTCCATAGTACTAATAGAAATACAAAAACTAATGGTTTGCGGTGAATATTTAAACTGGTATACTGTTTCTTTCAATAAGTGAAGAGTTTCTTGACAGCCTGTTTTATTATCTCATTAATTTGAAGATGGATTATGCAAATTGAAATTCTGATTTATATTGTGGTGATCATATCATGATCATGTTGCAAGCTTAATTACGAGCAAGTTTTACAACGAAAGTGAATTATTGTTTCTGAATGGCAGCAAATTTTAGGAAATAAATACATAATTTAACTATTTGTTCATTGTCACTACGCAATCATGAGCAATATAAACAAAGAGAAATGATGCTGTGCTTTTTGCTGAAAATTAAAAAAGAGCATAAAGTAGGCAATTCATTTTGTTCAATTTAAACAAAATGTTTATACCATAAACTGTCATAACTTTCACAGGTTTTAAATGTAATTAAATGAATTTAAACATCTCAAAAATTGTCCTTCAATTGCTGTTAATCACACATTTGCCATATTTGATTCTTTGTCTCCCATGGTATTTACATGGTCCAACTAACAGGTTTTAAAGGATCCTTACTATTATCAATAATATTGTATTTCCTAAAATAATACTTTTGTACATATCATTGTATTTTCAACGGATGAATTGAAATACAAATCTAATCAAAGTCAGAGCCCACATTTTGCAAATGAAAACTGCATTATGACCCTGGCAGAAATAAACCTGAAGTGCTGCCTCCCAAAGGTACATATTACTCTCCTGGCCTCGTGCCCTAACCTTATTCCAATTAAGACAAAGCTATTATAAATTTGGTGCACATTAATTACAGGACCGATACGCCGACAGAGCTTTGCATCTAAAACAAGAGCATATCATCCCGAAGCCCATATTTCTATTAAAACGTCCCCCTTCGACCTTAGCTCCCTTGGCGCGTGCACTTGTAGCCATCGTATTTCAGTCTCCCAGTATGATATTCGGTTATTCAGTAAATATATCTGCCTGTGGGGACATAAGAATTAACATGTTCCCTTTGAGATTCTGAAATCCCTACAGAGTTTGTACATAGCCTACCAAGTTCCCGTAGGCAAAGGGGTTAAAGTATTAGATGCAAAATGCAACATGTAATCCCATGTGCACCAACCACAGGGAATTCCAAATACCTCAGATCTTAGCTTTTTCAGTAATGATTTAATTTTGTATTTTAGGTTTTTGTTTGAGAAATGGACAACAGTTTGTAATTTGACCTCCTGGGTATGTGGATAAGTTCTATCTAAACATTTAAAGGAATTGTTGACATCTAAATTTGCAATTACATTTGTGTCTTCATATTTTCTTTCAATTCCGTTAGCTCACGTACACAACAACAAAATTGCATTCATGAATTGTACTGAATAATGCCCATTGGTGACATTTGTCAAATCAATATGGCTTTAATTACTGGAATATTTCAGAGAGATTATAAGGAATCCACAATCATTCAATCCAATGAAGACGGCTTACTATTGGTATAACATGCATTCTGCATATACCTCAGTCAGAGCATACTCAGGACCAGTCCGGAATGAGTTAAATATAATTCACCTTTATTTAACAATAATCTAATGAAAACAAAAACAAAAACAAATCATAAACCTGTTCATATGTTGAAATCTGCATAGACTTATTAGATACAGGGCCCATAAGCAATGATTTAACCTGTTCCCTACTAGATTTTACAATATGCATCTCTTCTTCAGGTAAAAGTACAGTCCACCATCTGGCGTATTTAACACAGAGCCCACAAGGTTCCAGTAGGCAATGGGGTTTTAGTGATAAGCATCTACCATAGTTGAATCATGGTCTATATGATTCACCTCCACTTAATCCCCATTCGGTTTTATCAAAAATAACTAATCCAGATAATAAATATGGAAAAACCCCTAAATGATGACCTCTCCTATAATTTCATGTACCGGTAATCTTGCTTGAAAACATGCATTCTTGTATAGTAATGTATGTCCTCCAAAACCAAATTTAATGTGATCTTGCTAAAAAGCATTGTTGAAGTACCAATTAACCTGATTCCAAACCAATGTCAACATACACCAACAACCACTCTTGCATGCAGTCATCTTTGACATATCTGTAGTCGGTATTATCTCCATGAAAAAGTGAGTATCCAATGAAACGGTGGATTTTCAATAGAATATTAATTAATAGTCATCCACTTATTTTAATGTGATTACTCTTTTGTTAGCAACGACCCACACAATTGGACAACAATGGTCATTTAGCTACAAAATGCCTCATCAACCAATAAAGGGTCCATAGCATTTCATTAATCTAATTATCAATAGTTTTGGCTTTTACTCACAATGGCAGTTTGGGGTTATTTCCATCAAACACACTGACTGACTCATCAATTAACATTCATTAGATTTTAATATCAGTTCTAATTAAAAGTAGATTAATTGATAGGATCCTCTTTTCCCCACTAAATGCTTCATTAGATTCATTCGCCTCACAAAAAGCAACTTTTGAATTAATTTGAAAATTAATCCCTTGCCTACAAGATGTTTGCATTTCCCATAGAGTTAATACATGGTATGCCAGGATCCCATAGTGAATGGATTAATCAACAAAAGCTGGTATTGATGGTATCTAATAGCATGCAAATACTTGCATTCAATCAGTGAAGAGAAATATAAGTGTATGTGCATGATCAGTAAACCTGTTCCCTTTGAGATTCTGAAATCCCCATAGACTTTGTATACAGCCCACCCGGTTTCCATAGGCAAGGGGTTAAAGTGTGTACCTACAGTCAAACTTGTCTAGCAACTGAGAGAAATACAAACATGATCTTATAATGAGCAGGTCATGCATAGTCTTTATAGACAGGTGATCTTTATTAACAGGTGGTCTCTACAGCAGGTTTGATTGTATAGTCAAACTTGTCCCAGTGGCCACCTGTCTGTAGCAGCCAACCTGCCTGCAGTGGTCCCCAGAAGTGTATCCCCTGCATAGACAAATCAGTGCTGTAGAACCTGTCTTTATAGGCAACCTGTCTTCAGTGGCCAACCGGTTTGTTTGACTATAATTTGAAATTAATATATATATGCGTGTGTTGGGTGCATGATGTATGTTTTGTTTTTTTCCCCTTTCTGCTTTTAGATTGAGCAGCATATAAATAAAACTGGATTTAAATTAATATGAAATTCATGATGGAAAACATCATGTGTCTCAATTTCCTCTTATAAGATGGCGAGGCATTATTATGTTGAATAATAATAACAAAAACATCAAAAGCAATGCTCATATAATGTAAATCATCTTATCATGGCATCTATCCCATGTATTGGTAAGGAATCTTATTAAATGATGTTCATATTTCACATAATGCAAGATATTATCATGCATCTATCTCTCTGCAAAGTAATAAATACTTGGTAATGAATCTTACTAACCCGTTCCCTTCGAGTTTCTGAAATCCCCATAGACTTCGTACACAACCCACCTGGTTCCTGTAGTCAAGGGGTAAAATGATGTTCATATTTCACATGTACATGTACATGGTATATAATCATGCATCTCTCCCATGTATAACATTCCGCAAAGTAGCAGATACTTGATTATAAATCAAGTATGATGTTCATAGTTCATATAATGCAACATAAAAAACAATATTATTATGATTGCATCTATCCCACGGATATAATATTTCACAAGGTAGCAAGTACTTGATTCGTAATCTTTATATTAAATGATGTTCATACATGTAGAAATGTCAATATACAATGCATTGTGTTGTGTGCCCCATGCAAGCTGTCAGATGCAGACTCCCACAATATTCATGATATGACAAGTGCGTCTTCGATTGACCCGATATCTGGGATTAAATTACAACAGGTCCGATGCGATATGAATATCAATTTCTCAATGGCTTGAAAGACAAGGAGGATGCGCCGAGCTGGGATAACCTGGGGGGTGATATTAGCCGATTGAGAAAGACGGAATAAAAAAAAAGAATGCATTTTTTGTCTTCTTAAAGCGATCTGGTAACTTTGTCGGAATCGACCAAACTCAATTGCATCTTTTGTGGTTCTATCGATCACACAGGGGTCCCGTTGCAGAAAGAGATACAATCGATTGTAAGTTACAATTGATTACAAGTCAGAAAATGTGCGCGTTTCAACCAATCAGATTTGGCCATTTTGAACACATGATCCGAGTTGCAATTCATTGTAACTTACAATCGATTGCATCTCTTTTTGCAACGGGGCCCTGGTTGTGTTCCACTTAGTTTGGTTGTTCAACTATCTAATACGTAGGATGTTTATGATTTAGTTTGAAAAGAAATCCAGATACATAAACTATGTTTCTTGTAGATGTTTAAATATTTTATATTATTTTTGTCAAACTATTGGGGGCACATTATTCCCAAAAGACATCTTTTTCTTTACATTTCTTCCTCGCCAGAACCAAAGTAAAGTGATAGTAGCAAGGAGGACATGAATTGCACATGAAATGTCTTGAACATAATTCCCCTATGAATACAAATTTACAAATTGGGTTTATTTAAATTATCCTGAATGTAAACAGAGAAAGAAAATAATACAAGTCCGCTTTTTGTGGTCCATTTCATTTTTTTTTCTAAAAAAATATGTAGTAAAAGAAAAGGTAGACACACATATTCTTCGACATGACATAATGTGTGCCTATTTTGGTTTGCTTCAATTACCCTGATTTGCCAATGTAAGAAGAAGAAAAAAAAACACTCATAGTCAAATTTTTGATGGTTTACTTTTCTCTTCTTTTTTTCTCTGTGTACATGAATTTTCATGAATTGCTTTGTACATGGATAGGTACAGAGAGTTCTTAGTTCAGTTCAATTACCCTGTTTTGCCCATGAATGAAAAATTCAACATCAAAATTATCACTTTTTTTTCTTTCGTCTTTTGTAGGAAAAAGGTGAGGTGCACATGAATTTTCTTGGACATGAATTGCATTGTACATGGATAGGTGCAGAGCGTTCTTGGTTTAGTTCAATTACCCCGTTTACCTATGTAAGTTATCCCTCCCTCTACGCAGGGCAAACGCCCTTTAGGTAACTAAGAAGGTTCCCGGCAGTGCGCATGTATATCTTTGGTGTGTGTGCTAGGAATGCCCACTGAAGTGCAGACTTTCAAGCACAACAGCACAAAGTAATATTGCAAGGTTGAAGGTTAACCCATTGTCTATGGGAACCTGGAGGGCCCTGTACTAACTCAATGAGGATTGCACAATCTAGTAGGGAACAGGCTAACCCATTGCTTATTGGAACCTGGTGGGCCCTGTACTAACTCTATAAGGATTGCCAAATGTAGTAGGGAACAGGTTAAAGGGGACCACCGGGCAAATAACAACACATTATTATATGTTTTGATACTGTTTTGTGATATCAAATAGATACCCAACATTTTACAAAGGGTTGCGTAATTCATACACAAAGCAATTAATTTCCACCACTTACGGAACCACTACGATTTCCTGGTTCCTGGTTTGCGAGTGCGCCAATGCTATTCACGCATACGTTTGTAGGCTATATAATTCCTGGGCGATTCGCTTGCTGCACACGCAGTAGTCTACTCAATTCAGACCGCATGAACGCATGCTTTACAATGGTGATGCGTTTTCCAATATTTTTTTCTTTTCTGAAAACCTATTTTTGTGAACTTGTTGATGGAATGGAATACTAAAGATGTTACCTTTCTATAATAAGAATAATAGATTTGAGTGGTGGTACCCTTTAAGTCATTATTTACAAGTGTATTAGCCCTTGTGCAACAGGAATTATGTTTCTTGCATTCTATGTTCAAAATAAGCAAAATAGCTGAATTGATTTTCTAAGAAACTTTTACGCATAATGTATCAACCATTCTACTGCATTTCCTTTTTTTCACTGCAGGGGATTACTTTATATATCGATCACTTTTAGATGTCTATATAGGCAGGTTAGTTACTATAGACAGGATGCACTGAATATTATTATTTCATTTCCCTCTAGCTACATATACCTATGAATATGTATTTTTTGTTAAACCACAGAAATAATGAAAATACAACAAATATACTGTGCCTTTATATATATGATCAAACTAGAAAAAGAAAGATCACATGGAGTCTGAAGTCTTTATTGTTTGCAGTTGCCTCTAGCTATGTACATGTATAAGAAATAAACAAACAGTTTGTCTAAAAATAATGAAAACAAAACCAACACACTGTGCCTGTATATACATAGTTCTAAGTAAATCAGAAGATACACAAATCCCACGGACATCTGAAGTTCACTGCCATCCCAAATTAGTGGTTGACCTTTTAGCTTTAACAAGGTTGGAATGCAAGCAGAATCGGCAAAAAAGGGAACAGGAATATACACTATATATATTATAGTTTTTCTTCTTTTAATGTTATATTCAGGACTGGGCATTTGGGTATGACTGTATACTATACATATAAAGGTGAAATGCAGGAACAAGAATAATAGTTTCCCTTCTTATAATTTCATATGCAGGGCTGAGCGATTGGGGGAATGTTCATTGTAAAACAGAAACACAATGTGTGTATACATGCATAAATAAAAGGAAAAATGCAAATTGGCAAAAAGGGAACAGGTATATTTATCGAAAATAATATCGCTAGTGATATTTGTTTGTCTCGCAATGTATGGTCAACAAGGAATCTAAAAGATCACAATGTTTCGTGCGCTGCTGCAACACTTTGTCAAGTGATATAATCTAATGTAAGCAATCGTGTTTTATACTATATGCTCCTTTAATTTTGTCTCGAGAACTGGTGCCTTGGGTAATGCACATATTATGTGTTTGCTTAAAAAGGCGAAGTGCATAATAATTTGACCAAAAAATGAGGGGAATATCCCCCTTAAAAAATAAAGAAATACAAAAAAGTTTGCCCACCTCCCCTCCGCAGTAATTTACCTGCCTCTATATCAGTCCGTCCATGCCATGCCACTGATGCCCAGTTCTAATGGAATTGATGAATCCAATTTTTTGTAGAAGCAATAAATAGCCAGCACTTGACACGGGTGCCCCCATAAATCAACAAACAGCGAGAGAGAGAGAACAAAACATGCATCTCTTGCGTAATTGATCTCCGACAATACATTACATTGAGAAATCAGAGACGAGCTGGTGAAATTACCCACATCACTCTAACACAAACCTCAAATACAAGTTTTAAAGCAAACTGATACATCGTCGGAGATGTTCAAATGAGCACAATTTAACACTTTCCTTGCCATATGTGACCTTACACCACAAAATGACCAATAAGTCGGAAAAACTGATTGTGCTGCTTTTCATAAAACATTAAAATAGAAGTCATTACCTTTAAAATGGTATATCATTTGTCATATTTGGACTAAGCAAACCCTCTCAAAATAAACACCAAAGATTTGGAATATGGCTGAGGCATTTTTTAAATAAGAGAGAAAAGGGCCATTTAAAAGATCAGTTTCCGTTGAAGCGCTGTAATACGATCACATTTATTAGATGAAAAAATAATATTTAAGCATGATCTCAGATGCTCAAAATGTTACAGAAGCTAGATTAAAATATGCTTATTCAGGAAATACCAAAATCCTAAATCTCATATTTTTAACAAAATTTGACTATTTTAGCTAATAAGCGAGAAACTACCACAGCGACATAACGGTCGTTTTGTGGTGTAAGGTCACATATGCCATTATGTGAAGCCCCCTATGCAACAGTAAGTTGATGTGTACTGCTTTTAACCCCTTCCCTGTGGCTGTGTACAAAATATATGAGTAATTAACCCATTGCCTACATGAACCTGGTGGGTCCTGTATTCATTCTAGATGGGATTGGCACAATCTAGTAAGGAACAGGTTAAAAATATCAGAGCAATCCAGGTAACCCGTTCCCTTTGATATTCTGAAATACCCATTGACTTTGTACATAGCTCACTAGGTTCCTGTATGGGGTTAATCGATTTTGCACAAAGATTATGCGATGCTACATGCCAATGTAAGTTGTTGTTGTTATTTTTAATTTAATGGCAATCAGTCTAGAAAGACTATTGTTGCCAATTTCTTTACTATTTTTTTTCTTCTTTTTTTTCTCAAAATTATAATGCAAACATGCTATCTTATATAACAACATGTTGTTGGTACACGTTTGCAAAATCAGGTTTTTTGTTGTTGTTTTTTTTTAAAGGGGGAAAAAACATTGATGGGGACGATATCGCTAATGTAAACTGATACAATGATGCGTGAATCAGGCCAGATCAATGCATTAGAATGTGCATGTTGGTTAAAGGGAGGGGTGCATATTGCTTTCCAATCTCACATAGCTATTTGTGTTTCAGTTTGTAGATCTCAATCTCACATAGCTGTTTGTCTTTTGGTTTGTATCTCAATTCAAGATTACAGTATTTATGTATCTCTCTCTCCCCGTATCAAGTAAATGCCATTTATTTTATTTTATTTTATTTTTTCATGAAGTACTTTCAAACGTTTTGTTCATCATTAGTTTCCAATATGAATAATGACTTTTGTGTAATATAATGTCTTCATTACTTTATTTATATTCCTGTTCTATCTCTCACTTTCTGCTTATCTCCGTTTCTCATTGTGATCCTCTGCTCAATTAACCATACATTGTTGTGTGAGAGTGGGAAGGGCGTTAAGTCGGTTCTGACTAAATTGAGTTCTGCATGCAATCTTGTAGATCAGAGCCTTCTTCATATGATGTCAACTGTTCAGATACTAATTATGCATAATTTGAGGAATAGTTATCAAAAATAAAAGAGAGATAAATTTGGTTTCTACAAGAATCACAAACTCTAGACACGATTATCTCCAAAAGTTATAAAAGTGACTTGGCACTCTTCTCTTTCTCAATCAACGACATGTATTAATGGTAATGTTTAAAAATGCATGTGTAATCAAAAATAAGTGAGAATATGAGGTGAAAGAGATAGTAAGTGCCTATGAAGTCAGGTGTGAAATCATAACAAACTAACAAGTCATTAGCAACAGTGTGCATGAACCTTTTTCAACACTTCTTCTATTTTATCCCCTATTTAGGTCCCATATTCATGAAATCACACCAACTTAGTTCCGTTATGTCTATTTTTAGATGACAGGGCTCACAGAGGTCAGGTTACATTCGTTATAGCCCGGTCACATATCAACGGATTGCGTAAACGGACGTCAAACGGAGAGCTAAATTTTCCATCCGTTCGTCTCCGTTCGTATGTGTTTCTTGTCCGTTCCTTGTCCGGTGATGTACTTTGTTCTATGTTTTGTACATAAAGCAATGGAGACGACTTTCATCACCGGATAATTTCATTTCGCAAATGTTCTATTCGTTGGGCATTCGTTTCCGCTATCCGTTGATATCTGACCGGGCCATTAAAGACAAATGATGTATAACTGGACTTTTGACCGCATTTGATGTTCAATGCACAATCTATCGTTAACCCGTTAACTACGAGATTATGTAATCCCCATAGACTTTGTACATAGCCCAACCGGTTCCCGTAAGCAACGGGTTTACCCATTGCCTATGTGAATTTAATGGGCCCTAAATCAGCTCAATGGAGTTTGCAAAATATGTAACCGGCTATAGCAAAACCCTGCACTTGTCGGTAATTAATGTTTCTAAGAAATGGGCACTTTAAGTTCTCATAATGTGTGTAAAAGACTTATGATTGTAAAATTGAAACAATCATATCTTCGCCAATTATTGACCAATTTGTTAGAACAAAGCATCAAATGAAAGCTTGTGATGAGGCCTTTCTAATGGTATGAAAATCTACATTTTGAATTTTACCGAAAAGTGCAGGGTTTTGCTATAGCCGGTCACATATAGTACGGAACAGGTTAATATTAACTACCATAACTATTTGTCACAAAATAACCATCGTGGTTATGTACCTTACTTGGCACTCGCATGAAATATGCATGTTTTACAACACTTCCAAGCACATTCATAATGTACAGTTATTTTTTAAAATCTGCTACAGATGTTAACCCATTGCCTATGGGAACATGGTGGGCCCTGTATTAACTCTTTAAATGGAGATTGCAAAATCTAGTAGGGAACTGGTTAACCCATCACCAGACTCGACACTCGCAGTGGCCCGGCGGCTGGCCCGGGGCCAGTAAAATTGCACTTCGTGCCAGCAAAAATGTAAAAAGTCATATTTGGGTGGCCCGATCGGTCAAGCAGATTGTAACCCGACATTGACAAAGTTTGAAAATCTTGTTTTCATCCATGTCATGCTTCATTTATAATCACTGGTTTGATCAGGACTAAGAGTGATATTTTGAATAGTAACTAACTTTTCGGGCCAGCAGATGTTTCTTTCAGGCCACCAGAAAAGGGGAAGAAATCATTTTCCTGGCCCGACCGGGGCCACTGACAAAAAATGTAAGTGTGGAACCCTGCCATCACCTATGGGAACATGCTTTAACTCTATAGATGGGAGAAGCAAAGTCTTATGGGGGAAATGTTACAAACAAAAAATACATCGGGGAGCCTCGTAAGTTCCATTGAAATTTGAAATATGTATTTAATAAACTGCTTCGCAAAGCCACAACCATCATCAAGTATTTATATCCGATCCCTCACAGACACTAGAGATAACAACTGCATGCTGCAGCCACGTCGCTCAGCTCTAACTGTATTTATTTTGCCTGTCGGCAATTTTCAAAGGCATTTAATGTTGGCCGAGGCGTTTGCATCACTGCATTTAGCACACATCGGCCTGTTTCATACCCCAACCTCTAAACTCGCATTTATGCATCAACTCCTTCGAACCAAAGCAACATCTATATACGTTCACGCATCAACATTCTCTCCACATTGCCTTTATGATCGTGTTTATATGCACATCAAATACAAAATTAACTATCCTCATAAATCTGTTGAATTTCATTTCCATCAAAAGTGCCAAGATTTACCCATTTTATAGCCTGGTTATGCCTACATCTTTACGCATTGTGTCATTTGAACCTTAACATTATCCACAAATACGTACAATCCCATTATATATTTATGCCTTGTCCTTATATAACAGACTTGTACAAACACAGATTCAAATTATTTCAAATTCTAATGAATTCAATGGCCATCAAATTCAACTATTCGATTGGCTTATTTTAACCAAATATTCAGCAGTCTTTTCCCTTTTTGTTTTGCTTTTAATAATTAGTTACACCAATGTGCTGTGTGATTGTTCAATGATAATTAATTGATAATTGAAGCAATTTCATTCATGTTTTAGTAGATGCAATACAGATAGAGAATATGTGATTGGGTCTATTACAGTTCTAGCTTCTTTTTCTACAGTAGTATAAAGAACATACTAGAAATATTTCTTCTTAGAAGGGAAAAAAAAAAAACATTGATATAGTAGAAACCTACAAATCAAATATGGTTTTGGCCCAAGATGGTCATTTGCAAATCCTTCTCACTCGAACACTATACAAATATTACTAGGTATTTGTTGAAGAATTGCCTCAAATATTGTAATTCGGTGCTGTGTTAAACATCAATCACAGTATGACAAAAGTCAGCCCCTTTAATCAGTGCAATTAGACCTGTGACACTACGCATGATTAGCTACGCAAACACGGCCCATTCATGCGGCATTTATTGCCGATTATACGCCTTTTATATTATCCTTCCGATATTATTTAACGCACAAATACACACACACACACACATAATACACACAGACACCAACACAGTATTGCTAAAGTCTGTTATCGCACATGTGTGAGGAGTAAAGATTTGTTTTTTTGCTCGCCTCTCTCACTTTTTTCTCTCTCATATATATCTTTTCCTCTGTATATATTTTTGTTAGTGAGATTAATTTGCGGCGGCTAGCAGTTGTTAATGAAAGGCCTTTGTCGGCGAGATCAAAGGCCGGGGGATACATATAGTAGTGCAGTGGCTTGATACTACTCTCTGTTATATACTACGCAATGCAATCTCATGACTGCTTCCAATATAACATGCTTTTTACTTGCCCTTTTTGTATACGCATTGTCACTGCATGTGTATGATGCATTTAATAATGTGAAGGTTCTTTAAATTGTGAAGTTTGTGATTTGGGGATTTATTAGTAATAATGAAATGGTTTGGTTATTTCCCATAAAACAATTTCTTTGTATTTCTTAGTTATATATTTGGTGTAATGTTTTCATTTTTAATTCTCAAGATTACATATTTTTTCCTCCCTTTTTCATTATTTTCAATTCTGATTTTGTTTGATGTTTCATTATTCATTCTAATCACCCAAGGGAGACAGAAAATGGTCTTGATTAAGCCATTCATAACAAACACACATTGGTTGGGGTTATGGAAATACATGTATGTGTGTTATACTAACACCAAACCAACATCAATGGGTTATAAGCAAAGGGAATTTCTATAATACCTCTTGACTGGTATTCCATATTGTTCTAATTCAGTTCATTTCTAGGGGGGAAACATACTTTTACCATTGTACAGCTTTATATTCACCATAGCTGTCAAGATCTTGAAAGAGCAAAGTTACATTTTGTTTTCACAATCAAAGCTTAATTAAGATCTCATGGAAAACATCACATGCTTTCTCATTAAATATATAAATTGTTCAAATTCATTAATCCATTATATAAGAACAAACTCAGAATTGTTTTAAATTATATTTGTGTGAAAATAAGCATTTCGAATTTGTGCCAAGTCTTAGTAAATATAATTATCACCAATATCTTAAATAAAACAAACCCAAATATGTTATACTCTAACAGTGTGCATGTATACATCATTTGAAATTATCAGAACATCATGGAGCGCAATTCAGCTATATTTAGTCATAGCATTTATCACCTATATGTTAAATACAAACAAACCCAAATATGTTATTTCTAAAAGTGTGCATGTATACTAGCATCTGAAATGATCAGAAAATCATTGAGCAAAATTCAGCTATATTTAGTCATAGCATTTACCACCTATATGTTAAATACGAACAAACCCAAAACGTGTTATATTCTAAAAGTGTGCGTGTATACCAACCAGCATATATGACTGCACTACCAAAAAGTCAAAGTTCAAAATTCACTAATATAGATATTTTCATTATTAATATCATTCCATTCCGTTTCTACATATGGATAGCGTCATGTGTTATATTGCAACCTTCTAGTTTGATTTCAGGCTCTATCAATGCCCTGAAAGGTGAGGGGGATCACAAATCAATATCAGGGTTCCGAGTAAAGGCGATAAAATATCAAAAATTTCAGCTGCCTCTGTTATTGCACAATCTTTTTTTTTTTTGTGCAAGAATCACAATATTCCACAGGTCTGGTATGTTGCAGTATTTTCCCATATGTTATGCAAGGGCTCAACTAGCGCTTTCCCAATTGCCCTGGGCTAGTAAAAATCCATGTCGGGCAGGTACAATTTCATAATAGGTCTAGTTTGGTTGCCCAATTGGGCAAATCTGTTCAACTATGAGAGAAAAATTTGCTGAGTTGATTGAGCTGATCAGCTCAATCAATTTGTCCTTTGTTTCACACTGTTTGTTTTTTGGGGTGGGCAAGTTAATTTTCTGTTCGGGCAAATTTAAATTTGAAAATACATAATTTTTCTTGCCTCAGTGTGCAAGCAGGAAAATACATTAGTGTGGAGGATTGTGCTAAATGTCCTTTATCCATGCAAAATCTTATATTAATTTCAAAGTAAAATTGTGTATAAGTATTGCCACAAAACTAAATTCACAAACCTGACCATTCAATCATTCAACAAACTATACAAAAACATTTAGTAGATTCACCAAAACTGTCTTTGTAGTATGCTAATCGATTCTTTTAGCGACCATGGTTAAGACACTTCAATATCCTATCAAATGCAAATACAAACACAAAAATAAAAAACAAATATATATGTAATGCTCACTCAAACTTGGCTTATAAAAAAATTATCAACATTTGAAAGAAGAAACGAAAGACCTTAAATGTCAATTGAATCTGTAGAAACTGCAATTAAACTGCTAGTATGTGTATTAGAATTACAGCACTTTACACAATTTAAACAAATAAATATACACTGAACAAAAAAGTCCACATCCATTCAACAACCTCCAACACAAATAGTTAACACTAACATTTTGACAGGAGAAAGGGAAATGCATGTAAATTGAGATTGATCGTCGCATGCCAATTGATTGTGTTAGCAACCGCAGTTAAAGGGATGTAGTAGCTACATGTACTGTATGTGCAAAAACTGACAAAGGCTATTTCTGTGATTCTGGGCCCCGTTGCAGAATTTAGAGATGCAATCGTTTGTAAAGTTGCAATTAATTGCAAGTCAGATCATGTGATTAAATGCGCAAATGTGCATATTTTGTTTTACTTGCAATTAATTGCAACTTTACAATATTGTTCTTTCAGTTCTCACGTAAGGGGGCCTCATGTATCCACTGAGTGATGGTTGAAAATTCCATAATCAATGAATGTCTCATGGCTGAGTAATGAGCAAAAGTGCTATTTATTCATTTATTGCCATAAGTTTTTACACAGTAGAAATTTTCCCCAGGATTTTTAAAAAACTAAATCATAAATATCTCAATAACAAAAACAATTGAAAAAACATGCTAATTTCATACTACTATTACTAAGAGTTAAACAACCAGGCATGAAATAACCGGTAAAGAGAAATCTAATGTAAGTGAGTTTGGCAGAAACAAAATTAGTGGATCCCTTTAAGCCACCCTAATGTAAATCAGAACCATTGGTTATCCCAATGCCACAAGAGACAAGACAGATTACCCCATTTATCACAAGCTTAGCACATAATTTGCGACAATCAATCACCTCTATCTATTCCGTCGATCTGCGGGTTTGCGGGATTGCGTCTTCCCACATGCCATTCCAACGCATGGCAGTTTATCCATCACGCGCCGCTCCGTCGCTAATTTGAATCACGACTTGGTTGGTGGTTGTTTTTCCCCCCTTTTTTCTCACATTTGTTTTAATTAAACAAAGACACCAAGTTTGTGGTCTTTCCCTCTCTCTTTTAACTCATTTACTACGGGAGCCTGGTGGGCCTTATATTAACTCTATGGGAATTGCAGTCAGATCTCGAGAAAACAAAAATTCTAGTAGAGAACATGTTAACCCCTTGACTATGTGAACCTGGTGGGTTGTGTACAAAGTCTATGGAGATTTCAAAATCGCAAAGGGAACTGGTTAAGACATAAGATATCTTCCCTCTCTTTTCTCTCTTAGGCAATTCAATTTGTAATCATAGTATTTAGAAGCTGTGTCTAGAATAGTTAGTAATATTTTGAACCCCTCATGTGGTCAACAAGGAATCTAAAGATCACAACGTTTTGTGCGCCGCTGCAAAACTTCGTCAGGTGATACAAATATGCTGTAAGCAAGGGTATTTATACCCTACGTTATTGTTGCTTTCAAATATTTGCTATTTTAAAGTTGAATTAATATGTATTAAGTAAAGTAAACGACGGCTTTAACATGATCAGGTCTGGTCCCTTACAATAATTGGGCTGGGTTCTATGTAAAATACATGTTATACCTAAATCAAGTAGTTTATCGGTTAACATAAAGTAGTCCTGAAAAGAATAGTACTGAGAAAGAAGACTAAACTTGTGGCTCCACAAGATATTAACCTTGTTAGGGATAAAAATGGGGTTAGGGAATTGTCAAGAACACCTGAAATCTAACAATTAGAGTTCTAAATCGAACCTAGGAAGGTAAGAAGAGAATAGTCTAGATGAATAAGGAAAACAAATAATAATTGGAGAGATGCAATGTAACCTGTTACTGCTTAGATTTTGTAATCCCCAGGACTGACAAGGTTCCCATAGGCAATGGGTTAACCCATTCCCTACTAGATTTAGCAATACCCATAGAGTTAATACAGGACACAACAGGTAGTTGCAGGCAATGAGTTAATAAATGTCACCTAAAACAAAGTGGAAGGCGCATATATTAACTAGTTCATGATGAATAATGAAGAACTTTAGGGGTCATACCGCAGTCACAACGCCAAACCAAACCCAAACCGACACCAGACCGAACAATTCAGGGACGTTCCAGGTTTGTCGGTTTGGTGTCGGTCTGGTATCGGAATTGTCCGTCTCTTGGTGGAGTCCAGTTCGGACTCCGAATTTGTCGGGATGGGTTCTTTTGAGCATGCTTGACAAATTACACTGTTTGGTAAAATCTCTGAAACTCTAAATGGTCTGCATGGGTTAAGGAAAAGGGTAGAGTAGTGTTTCACATTAAAATCACATTAGCTTGTTAGTTTATTCACCCAGATAACCATCCAATCGTCCAAGCAACTAATTTAGGAATGTCTTCAATGCTTCAGTGCACAAGAAGGCAATCTGAAACATTCACTAACTGTGCATTAAAGACCACCATTGCACAGATAGTGTCCTAAGAATGCATTATTTTTCAATCTAACAAAATAATGAAAGAAAAATCTGTTTCCAGGTTTGTGGCCCATATAAAAAAGGAGTAAAATGTTGCTGATCTTCCATTAAAAGGTTTCTGTAATTGTAGAATTTTTGAAAGTGCATGTTTATTGAAGATTGTATTTGATATATTTTGAAGCAAATAAATCAGCTTTCCTCTGTTTAGGGGACATGGACATGAATCCAAACTGATTCTACACATTTGCAGGGGAATCTTCATGAAAATACAAGTATGCAACATTAACAATATAGTAAACAGGAGGGTTGCTAGAATACTCTGCACTAAATAAGAAGAAGAGTGTCAAGAAAAATACACTTCTACACAGTATCTTGTCTTGGAGGTTTAAGCAACGGAAATGAGACAACCTTTAAAATTGAGACTAGGCCGCTCCAGGGTACCTCACCCAACCATATAGAATTAAGCCAGGTTATGTTGGCGGCGTGACCGAACGAGGGAACTATAGATAGCTGTAATCAAGTTAAACCCAATAACTTGGCATAGCCGGTTCAAACCGAGCCTCAACATAGTGAAAACCACCTCCTTTTCTCAGCATTTCCTGTTCAGCTTTACTTACATGTTGCGCCCGATGCGCACATTTTAAAACAGAGTTGGCCGCTTACATTAACAAATTCACCAAAGGAACTCAATGAATTGTATTAACTCTAGAAGGAAAATGCAAAATCTTGTGGGTAAGGGGTTAAATCGTTGTGTGTGTTACTTGTTGAGCACAGATGCATGTTTTATATATCCAAAACATCTGTGTTCTATCTTCTGCATGCGTCTGTATTATATTTGCATTGTAGCATACATTTTAAATTGTGAATGCTGAACATCTACTCAGTTATGTTGTTTGTATTAATCGTTATGTTCTTGTTGCACACATAATCAATTCAAATAAACATCATGGGTCCTTTTCCTTGTTTACCACATTGTTCTTGTCACTTTAATTTTTACCTGTTCCTTAGGCTATGGTCACAACTCAGAGCGGTGACCGACCGATTTGCAGCCTGCTCGGTCGCCGCTGGAATTTAGGCATCGCCCAACGATTTTTGGAGAAGTCGAGCAGGCTGTAGAGCCCCAGCGATGCCTGAGCGGTGCCCTGTCGATTTCCCGTCGGTCGCCGGTCGATTTTAGGTCAAAACTGGGCGAAATCGGGGAGCTTCTCCGCGCAGCGTCCCGGCAGTGACCGACTGATGACCCACCGATTCCCGGGCGGTCTCCCACCGGCCACCGGCTGATTTTTTACGAATCGCCCGGCGGCCGGCCGGTGATCGGCAGGGCATCTGCAGGTGTCCCGTAGGCGGCCCACCGGGCTCTGCCAAGAATTTCTCACGGGCGGCCGGCCGGTGATCGGCGGGGCATCTGCGGGTGTCCCGTAGGCATACCGGCGGCGTGGCGCGGCGCGGCGGCCCGCCGGGCTCCGCCGGGAATTTCTCACGGCCATGATCGGGCAGGCGCTGCCCAGACGCCGACCGATTTTGAACTCGCCGCCCGGTGACTGACTGATCTCCCAGCGGTGACTGGGCGGCGACCGCTTGGCAACCTTTGACCTAGCGGCTTCGATTTGTTGATCTAAATCGCTCGACGGCGACCGCTCGATTAGGTCGGCGACCGCCTGGGCCCCGAGCGTATTTTGGGCGGCGAGTGAAAAGTGAGCAGGCGCCGCCCGAATTTTAACTCCGCGCTAAAACTTCAGCGGCGACCAAGCGATGCCCTAAAAACCAGCGGTGCTCAGGCACTAAAAACTCGCCGCCCGGCCGCCGAGCAGGCTACTTTTTTGGGTTGTGACCATAGCCTTACTAAACATTCCAATATATAGTCAATATAAAGAGCCACCAGCTTCCCAAAGTCCCAACATTACATACAACCGCCACATCTGGATTGTGGTCTGCATTTGTTACTCAAGTAAAAATGACGAGTGATATTCCCATGATAGTCCTTAAAACCAACCACTCTGCATTCCATTTAATGCACCTCCTTGTATAATTATCCCATGCATCAATGTAAATAATTCCACTATTCCGGAAAATGAGTAACACTTTGGGGGAAAAAAATCTATTAATCAAACCACCCACAAAAAGGTCTTACAACAATGTGTAACATAAAATGACAAAAAGGACAAAAAAACTCGTCCTAGACAATAAACAAAGTAACAATGCCTTAAATATCTGAGAAAAAACTAAGATGGATCCTCAAACAAGATACCATAAAGTAAATATGAACATAAGAACAGGAACAAGACTCCAGAAAGAAAGGGGGAAAAAATGGATTCCAGACAGTCAAATGATACATCAATGTGTAAATCATGAACACTATAGGGACAAATTTCAGACACAAAATGCAAAGATTGAAGTTGTAAAAAGGACAAAATCTCAGACAAAAATGGTAATGAGGCACAGGTTAATGTCCTGCAGTTCAGCAAACCCTCAAAAAAATACCAGCCTCCCACAAAAGAGAGTAAACGCCAAAATCACCCTCAATCCGTTAACCCAACAAATCTGGTTCTATTGTGCACAGCACACATCCCCCATAGACTCATGCCCCACACACATCAAAGGAACTTCACTCGATGAGTTAAGCATGCAATTACACATATCTCCGCATTAACTGCGACAGTCCTTTTCTCGTTGCCAGTGGCGGTTTTGAGTGATTTCACATCGCATATATATATCATCAAATATCATATCTGAGTCATATTTGGATGGGAAGGGAATTCCTCCATGTGTGATCGATGCATCACACTATTCATCAGCTTAAAACTAAAGTGCCAAGTTGTCTGCATTCTTCAGCGATTTTTTTGTTATGTCTGTCTCAAATTAAAGAACGATGCAATGTAGAGGGGAGCATACATTTCTTCATCTTCAAGTCAACGAAACCTTGATTTTTCCCCCCCTCGTATGCGATTTATCAAAGAAAAATTAAAAGACATTGGAAAATGTATTCTTCAAGTGAGTGAGGCTGTTTATAGGTGACGTTTTAATTTATCAAATATGTAGATATGATTGTCTGAAAAGAGAATATTATGTGCCCTTTACATCTTGAGAAATTATTATAGCAACAACAAAAAACATTCAAGAAAGAAGGGAAATCTTGTCATTTAGATCTTAAAACAAACATGTGATACCTTTAAAAAATATACATGTGCACTCCAAGTCTGGAGCAGCACCTGAAGAAGACAAACATAATCAGTTTCTTCTTTTTGTCTAAGTTAGATGTGAAACTAGTGGGCAAAACGGCCTCTCAACTAAACTAGGTTCTCTTATAACATTAATGGATATAAATCAACTTAATTACAAAAGTTTACAAAATACCCTTCCTTACTAAAGTAGGTAAATCTACCAATTGTCATACTTTTGTTTACCCATCAAAAGATTTGGCGTAAATCAATTTTGTTTTACAATCATGACATAAAAAAATGGAAAGAAATGCCTTGGTAACCTACACCATGCCTTACTAGCTATACTTGTTAAATCTACCATTTGTAAATGTTACAATACCTACATTAATGTTTCATCCCATTGCCTACAGGAACCTCATGGTGGGGTATGCAGAAAGTCTACATGGGGATTTCAGAATCTCAAAGGGAACAGGTTACAATACTAGTCATAACATGAGTCAATGGACAGACATCACCTATCGATCATGTGAAATGTCATGCAGTAATGATTGCCACATCAAACATGTCCTCATAAGTTATCCAACATGTCCATCTACCAAGGTCAATAAACTTTACACTGAAGTAACACATGTAATTGTTCCACTTGGTCACATAAGTTAAACCTGTCTTATAGTGACCACCTGTCTATATGCTCATCTATGCTGCCTGTAGTGGTCACCAAAAGTGATACCCAGCAGAGAAAAATTGTATTATGAAACCTGCTTGTCATAATAATAATAATAATAATATACTTGATTTATATAGCGCCTATTATGATTGATAATCATCTCTTAGCGCGTTACAATGATATTATTACCCCGGTCATAGGATACAATGCAAACATATGTGACCGGCTATAGCAAAACCCTGCACTTGTCGAAATTCATGTTTTTAAGAAATTGACATTTTAAGTAACACATAATGTGTGTAAAAGACCTATGATTGTAAAATTGAAACAATTGTATCTTTGCAAATTATTGACAAATTTGTTAGAACAAATCATCAAATGAAAGCTTGTTATGAGGCCTAACTAATGATATGAAAATCTGCATTTTGCTTTTTACCGACAATTCATACATTCATACATACATACATGTACATTACAGAATTAGGAAACGATCAATACGCATAGAATTTGATGGCGCAATCAATACGACACACGTCGTAGCCTCTAACAGCTGAGTGCTTACGAGTACTAGTGTACACATTGCGTCATGTCATGGGCAAATTGATTTCTCTGGACAAAAAATATAATTGGTAAATTGCATATTGCATTCTTACATCATGAATATTTTATTCATGAGATAGGAACAGACAATAGGTGGGCAAAGGTATATCTCGGGCAATTATTGTAGATCTATGCATGAATAATGCAACATATGTAATAAACTGATTGATTCAGTATGATTCTGAGGTGCTGCTCTATGCATTAGTTAAGTGTATTGCTGGAAAGGTTGTGTATATCCAGTCTTTGATTAAAGGTTGTATGTGGTGTATTTAGGGAATTTTAGGTGGAGCTATATGAAGAGCTTCAGCATCTATAGGGATCTTAGAATCTTGAAGGAAATCACAACAGTAATTTTAATCTCATTTACATTTCATTACAATTCACCCTAATGTATAATTTGCAATGTTCTGGACTATTTGATATTTGTTAACATTGCATTCTCCATAAATAGCCTTGGTGCCATTGGCAGTATATGGCTAGTATGCTCCCCAGGGAGTTGAGAAAGTACGCAATATAATTGTGTGGGTTTGAAATGTACCTGATGACCATGGATTATAAAACTTGCGCATAGAAACCCCGTATTAAGCGCTATATAAATGGACATTTATTATTATCATTAACCCCAGCTTTAGTTTAGGGGCACATCCTAGAGGGGTTATAAATATAATGACCACTACCCCATGACAAGTAGATAATTGACCACTTTGATTGCACCACTGGTCAATTAAGTCATTTAGACTAATAACACAAAACACAAGCTTACATAGGATAGGGATATTGACTAAAATAATTGATGCACTCTTTATTTATTTCTCTCTCTCTCTCTCCCATGAATATTTGTGTACATCACAAAATCACGCTTTAAATTGTGTGTAGATAAACTGTTATATTCTCCATCATCCGTACATCCATTAAACAATCAAAGGTCTTCTATAGATGTACAATTATATAGCACTAGACCTTCTATATGGAAACAAAACATATTGAATACTACAATTCCTTCGATTCAACAAATGAATGAACAAATGAAACAAATAAACACTCAATCAATTAATTACTCAATTGACCAGTCATCAATGCAAATTAAATGAAAAGAAAACGAATGTGTGCAAACAATACTTTAATAGGTAATGCATGAATAATATATAACGCACTGTATAAATAAATAAGACATGATTATATCAGTAAAATTAAGTAAATGTCATTAAATATCTTACCTTGTGAAAGTGCTTGTTGTAGGAAACAGAAGCTCAGCAACAACGTTGCCAGGTGGTTTGCCATGTTTCACTTGCTTCAATCCTACCACAGCTTGCAAAAATGTTGCCGCAACAAATCAACCATGAACAAGTCAAACTGCCTTGTCCCAAGTCACAAAGCCATCCAAGTTTTCCACAGACATCTGTCACAAACTCCAAAGTTGTTTCTCAATTCTGACTCCTAACTTCTCACGTTGCAAGTCACAAAGATGCAAGGTTTTTCAACAAAAGTCACTCACTCTACAAGCTACTTCACTAGATGGGTTCCTTGATTCACAAAACCATTGAGTTTTCCAACAAAGTCACAAGTTCCAACTGTTTTCGTACATCACAATTTAGAGTGAAGTTTTCCAACAAAATGAAATTAGCGTCACTATTTTGTTCTCTCCCTTCTGCAAGTATGTACTACTATTACAGGAGCTTCAGCTTTCAACATAAGCTAAGGGTTGCTAGGTGCACTTATGCCGTTCTTGCACTCACATTGGCTCTTGCATCCTTAATGAATTCATCACACTTAGCTTCAGTAGCGCGGTCACAAAAATCAATCAATGTAAATGTGTAAAAGAGTTGTCCAATTGATTCAACTCTAGCTTTGGTATGGTCTGTGGCGTTAGTACCAACATTGTATTCTACCTGTGTTTTCCATTTCTTACTTCAGAAACCTAGATGCATGATCAGTTTAAAAACAGAGACAATGATTTGATATGTGTACCAAATCAGATGTGTGTATCACTAGTTTTCAAATCTTTTTAAAACTGTAGGTTGCAAATGGGTCACATTTTGAGCAGGTGCACATCCGTCTTTCTTGCTCTGAAGTTAGCATCCATCGCACACACAACTCTGCAATGATTTCCGCTGGCAGAACAAGGGCGCAAGGTTAGCACGCTTCTCTTCCACTAAGTCATACAGCTCCAATCTGGGCATGGTCAAAAGGAAAAAAAGAAAACAAAAATAAATCAATATTATTCTATTTTAAATGGCTAAGCAATTTCTTTCCCTCTTTCCCACTTTTCACACTAGGAAATACAGCTCCAACCTGGGCACGGTCAAAATAAAAACAAAGAACACAATATAAATCAATATTATTCTATTAAAGTTCACTAAGCAACACATTTCAAACTTGGGCACAATCAGAACTAAAAGCAAGAGGCAACAATAGGGAAATCAATACACTATGAGAATTACAAAATCTAGTAGGGAACTGGTTAACTCTTAAAGGACAATGAAATCCAAACAAATTGTTGTATGCACTATAAGACTCTACAAAGGGTGAATAGTCCCTGAAAATTTGAGCGCAATCGGTCAAGAAATAAGAAAACTATGGCTCTTTGAAAAGAGCCACTTATTTCTACGAGTGACTCAAATTGGCAACGCACTCTGGCAAAGTTGTGGACTACTCCCCATACATTTTGTACACAAAATATCAATTTTGTTCAATTTTCTCAAAATGTATGTTTACCCTTCGTTTGAGTTCAATGCATTTGTACATAACATATCATGAGTTGGGGGAATGGAAAAGTGTGACTATGAAGAAAACTGTAAAAATAGAAAAATTTGTGTACAAAATTTGTGTCCACACACTTATCAGAGTGCGTTGCCAATTTGAGTTCCCCATAGGAATAAATGGACATCTTCAAAGAGCCATAGTTTTCTTGTTCCTTGCCCGATTATGCTCTAACTTTCAGAGATTATTCCTCCTAATCTCTTCAAGTCTATAGAAGCAACATTTTGCTTGGGTTTCATTGCCCTTTAAATTTACATAAACATGTATACCATGTTGACATTCATTGCACAGATCTTTAGGAGCTTGAATGTGAAGACTGTGGACAGATATATACATTGTACACAAAATTAAAATTCACAACACAGACCTTGAATGAAGTACATGGAAACAATCAGGATATATCATAGCTTGTACGGCTAGTATACAATATTGAAATTCAGGGCACAGATTTGCTATGCTACCGTGTCTGAACTACCCTTCATATTTAATGAGAGGGTCTTGCGACTCGCAATGAATTTCTGAGATGTAATGTAATGTATACCCCTGCATATCGGTCAGTATCTATTGAATATGAGAGGGTACTTCAAATATTTTCTTCCAGTCAATGCCCTTGCATACATTTGTGCACTGACCATTTGGTTGGAATGGTAGGGGATATTGATGCATTCTTGTTTAATACTGAATTTGTATTTTTCGTGGAGATTTGTTTAGAGGGGGGGGGGGGGGGGGGGCAAGAATACCCACAAAATGTAAATATCCACAGTTTGAACATCAGCAAGTATTTCAGTCTGTTTCTATCTCTGGTATAAATATAAATAAAATAAGTATAATGAGAATCAAACTAACAATATACATATTGAATAAAGCTAGATGAAAATAAGAAATGTTGTTATAATTGATAGGAAAATAGTAACATTTTGTAAACATAAAAAAAACTCTTCCATTGCAAATCATGTCCAATTCATATTGCAATATGGAACACGGCTACAGTACAGGAATTAATCGGTTAAAATGCAGATGAAATTTTTTGGCTTCCACATGAATCAAACCCGAGACCTCCGGATTGCCAGCCCGATGCTCTGACCAGTGAGCTAGAAGTTCTTAACCCATTGGCTACGGGAACCGTGTGGGTTGTGTACAAAGTCTATGGAGATTTTCCGAATCCCATAGTGAACGGGTTAAATGATGGTGGTGCTTCTCCAAAACCCAAGTCAGAAGCTACATAAACCTGACACATGTATACCTGAGTGTGTGAGGACAACATTTGTGAAGAAACAGTTCAAAAGAAGATTTATTATTCACATATCATCTAAAAATGTGGCACCCCAACAATAAATACATGTACAGCAAGAAATAGAACAAGAGACCTTCAATCGATAAAGTCAAGTGGATCTTGATTCAATCATTGTCAGTCATTCAGACATACATGTATAGTGAATGGCCCGGTCAGATATCAACGGATAGCGGAAACGAATGCCCAACGAATAGAAAATTTGCAAAATGAAATTATCCGGTGATGAAAGTCGTCTCCATTGCTTTATGTACAAAACATAGAACAACGTACATCACCGGACAAGAAACGCATACGAACGGAGACGAAGGGATGGAAAATTTAGCTCTCCGTTTGACGTCCGTTTACGCAATCCGTTGATATGTGACCGGGCTAATAGTAATGGCAACACCATCATGTGAACCCCCACTGTGAAATAATTTGACATCATTCGCCTGCTATTGTCAGCACATAAAAGGCCCATTTATGCGGCTGCCAACTGTTGATGGGATTTAAATGGACTACGATCCAGAGTGCAGGTAGTATACATGTAGGTTGCTGATTTGACCCAATGCCTTGCCTATTGGGAATGTGGTGGGCTACATACATGTACACAGTTGATTTCAGAATATGGAAGTGAATGGGTTTATCTGGTCCTGAAAATGCTCTGCCATCCGTCTATGGAGCAGTGGCAGATATACAGGGGTGATGGGAGGGGGAGGAGAGGGGGCATGTGGGTGACACTTTTTTTTAACTAAGTAAAGAAATGCATAAAAGGTGTGCCCTCAAAATAATTTAATACACAACAAATGCTACTCTGACCTGGCTGACTAAACTAGACCTGACTGTCCATATAGAGAGCCCAGCCATTTTCAGGACCGGTCCACAATGGGTTAATATGACAATCGCCAACATCATAGGATGGTTATTAACCAATTGCCTACATGAACATGGTGGGTCCTGTATAACTCTATGGGGAATACAAAACAAGTAGAGAACATGTTAAATTGCTGATGAACAGGAATACGCAATCTGACCACCACTGGGGGATGTGAGATGGTATCCTTGGTTTCATAATTAAATTGATAGTGATTCAACAGGTCATCTAGAGTGTACAGTGGCGGTGCCAGAGTAAAAAATAAAAGCATTGTGAAACAGTCAAATCTAACTTGTTCTAGTAACCACCTGTATATAAAGACCACCTCTCTAAAATTACCAACATTCCTGATTCCCTTAGAAGCAGTAAACATGTGAATGGACCCTTGTATAGAGTACAGAAGCCATGATGTCATAAAAACACTTTTTTAGAATTTTCAAATTTGGACTTCATTTTCAGAAAGAGCATAACGAATAATGTCCAAATACCGAAAATCAAAGGAATAGGTTACGTCAATGAGCAATCAGTGTTATAATGTACTGGTTCCTAAATTTAGGAACCAGTGCACTATAACACTGATTGCCCATTCGGATGGGCATATCTCGGCAAATACGTAACCTATTCCTTTGATTTTCGGTATTTGGACATTATTTGTTATGCTCTTTCTGAAAATGAAGTCCAAATTTGAAAATTCTAAAAAAAATGTTTATGACATCATTTATGATGATCACACTTCACCACTCTATAAAATGAAGAAAAACAATTTTAAAAACACCTGCTTACAAAGGCCATTGGTTGTGTCTCACTTGGGTGGTCTTTACAGGCAGGTTTGACTGGAATGTGAAACAGGTTTAACCTGCTCTTGCAACTGCCTGTCTATAAAGACCAAAACACTTGGCTCCCTAGAATAAAGTTTGTAGGAAAGTTATCTTCTGCATAAACCTTCTTTTAAATTTAATGACCATGCCTATCTGTTGCGTCTTCCCTGGGTGTTTTATATACATATTTCACTGTAATGAATTTACTGTTCATTTGGTTATTCATTTAGTTATAAATTCTTTTTTCCCCCTTTATTCATTCATAGCCTAGTAGTTATACATGTATTTATAAATGATACAATACTTAGATTGCAGTGGGTAGTTTGAGGGGGGGGGGGGGGGGGGGGGGGGGAAACTATAATCAGATCCCTTGCTCCTATGTAGATCACACACACAGATCACCATGTACCAAAAACTGTGGGGATTATACCCAAGGCAACATTATTTAGACTTCATTATTCAATCCAAAATTGTGCAAGGAGAATTTTGTTTCGCATAATTAAAGTGTATCTATAAATATCATGAACTCAGTCGATTGCTCCGCCCCACTCTCAGTGGAAAATAATTTGGAATTAATTATGTAGAAAGGCGAAAACGATTCAGCCCAAAACGGTTATATCCGCAACAAATAATGTATTGTACAATAGTTGCAAAATTGAATGGGGAACAGTTAAAATATTCAAAGACCGCATGATGAAACCATAATATCTAGCTCCATATTTTCTACCTATTGTCTACAGGAAAACAAATATGTCTGCATTGCAAAATAGAATGGGGAACAGTTAAAATATTCAAAGACCGCATGATGAAACCAGAATATCTAGATTTATATTTTGTTGCATTATTTTGAGGGGGTTTCTGATATTTATCAAACGCAAAGTCATGCAAAGCATATGAACACACAAGTTGAACTTTCAAGACCTCAACTTCTTTTGTTTTCTTCTAAACTGTCCTGTTTCCTTTTATGTTTAGGTTCAAAAGCATAGCATGTATTTTGTTGTTTAAAGGGGACCACCAGGCAAAGAACAACACATTATTATATGTTTTGGTACCGTTTTGTGATTTCAAATAGATATTCATCTATTAAACAAAGCAACTAATTTCCACCACTTACGGAACCACTACTATTTCCTGGTTCCATACGGGCCAAACATTTGCGAGTGCGCCAATGCTATTCACGCGTACGCTTGTAGGCAATAGAATCCCCGGCGATTCGTTCGCTCCGCACGCATTAGTCTTCGCAATTCAGACCGCATGAACGCATGCTTCAGAATGGTGATGCGTTTTCCAAATTTTTTTTTTTCTTTCTGAAAACATATTTTTGTGAACTTGTTGGTGGAATGGAATACTAAAGATGTTACCTTACTTTCTATAATAAGAATATTATTTTTGGGTGGTGGTACCCTTTAATGGTTTTTTTTTTAATATTTTGCTGAAGAAGACATTTACTGCCCAAAGTCATGGACACTGAATGAACAACATCTCACCTTTCAAAAACTTGACTCCTTAGTTTTGTTCAGTTCTTCTGTGCTGGTTCATAAGCACAGTTCCTAAATTATACATGTTACAACGTTCAACTTAAATACCAGAAGGGCCACCTAATCTGAAACACATGGCAATACCATTTGGCATCCTTCTATGAATTTACTGGGTTCAGCTGGGTGACTAGAAATGTGGTAAAACGGTCCTTTTCGGTGGTTTGATAGTTTACAACGTTGACAGGTGTAATTGAATTGCTGCTGCCTAGTTACACGCTTCTAGGGGGCGGAACCCCTTTATCTTAATAGGCCTGGTCACATATCACTGGATAGCGTCAACGGATGCCAGACGAAGAGTAACATTTTCAATCCGTTTGTATGCGTTTCTTGTCCGTTCCATGTCAGGCGATGTATGTTGTTCTATCAGGTGGAATGGTTTGTGCATGAAGCAATGGAGACAACTTTCACCACCGGAAAATATGCCTTCGCAAATTTTGTATTCGTCGGGCATCCATTTACGCTATTTGTTGGTATGTGACTGGGCCTTATGCACCGGGCAATGGGCATGCCATTGACATTGTACACTCTTTTTCTCATCATCTCTTTAACCAATTTAGGCCATAACCCAAGACATTTGCAAAAATGTGTGTAAAACCAAGCTCACAATCAACTCAAACAGGTTTCGCATTAACCCACTCAGAGCTGACCCTGGAAATACTTGGATGGGTTCTATGGAGATTGCACGTTATACCAAAATAACATAGCCTTGTATGGGTTTACAATCTTATTTGATGTTCAACAAAAGTGCATTGCATTGGCATGGAAAAGGTACCATGGCAAAACATTCAGAGTATCATTCGTTTTTAGCTAGCTTGTTTTTTCTTCTTGTTTGGTTCCCTGCTAGATTTTGCAACCTCTATAGATTTACGAAAGAACCTACTAAGTTCCCGTAGACAATGCACTAATGTGAACCAGTGTATTCCAATTGCTGTGTTTTTTTTAATAAGGAAGAGTAGCTCTACATAAACACAAGTCCAAGTTTTTGTCATTGAAAAATGATATTGTAACAATATTATACAGGATATGTTATTTTATTGAATAGGGAAGGTACATATAGGCCTACAATAAAACAAAAGTGCATTGCAGTGTCTATGGGAAAAGCACTGCACAACAGTTGCAGTATATGATATAGTTTTTTACTCTTCTGTCATAAACTAGATTTGTTTTTCAAACATTAATGATTAACATCAAATGTTTATTGAAATTTAGGGGAAGACCTTCAAATGTTATTGAACATACATGAATAAAAGTACATTGCATTGTCTGTGGAAAAGACATTGAACATTATGCATGATAAGTTGTTGCCTTCTGCATCATAAATATCATATTCTTGTGTTTCCAAAATTAATATGAACCAGAAAAATTGAAATGTTATTGAAAATAGGGAAAAGGCCTTAAAAATTGTAACAGTTATTGAAAATAGCTGAAGGAATATAACAAAAGTACATTCCATCAACTGTGGTTAAAAGTACCCATACAATATATGCTTCCTGAAATGATGCAGATTCATCCTCTAACTTGAACATTTTGTTTTTTTCAAACAGTTATGAGAACAAGTACATAATACGTTTATTGAAAAATAGAGAAAGAATGTACAAATACATGAACAAAAGTACACTGCATCGACTGTGGAAAACGTACCCATGCAATATATATAAATATGTAGTCCTGATTTGATACAGATTGTGCCTGCTACGTTGAATACCTAATCACTGCTATTGGTGACCAAGGCTGTACTAGTCAGTGCGGAAAGGACTCCTTAATTAGGGACAATGAAACGCTAATCCCGCACAATACCGTACGCGGACGTGGATGGTCTAAATGCACGCAACAATATGAATGTCACTGCGATATGAAAATAGAATACGTGGAATATGATCAATGGAGATTCATGATATACATATTTTGGTGGGAGTATGTAATACTTTGGGGGGACGTGGTTGGTCTGTATACACAACCACTGTAATAATATTATGATAATGGTTGGAATGGATGGATATTGGAAAGGAAATGCTATATTTCATAATTAGTAGATACTCTACATTCACAACAATAACCAAAGTTATGTAATATAAAAGCAAGATATGTTTAATGATATATATGTATTTGGGAAAGAATTGTGATATATTTTGTACAGTGATGGCCAGCAATTTGTATGCAAAGAGACAACATGTTGAATAGCATTGACATTGCTATTTTTAAATCAACTACATATTCTTGCCCAGCGTATAATAAACATAGATTCAAATAAAATCATACGCCATTGTATTTTTTAACCCATTCAGGAATGACTGATTAAATGCTGTATCATGTATTCTCCATAGACCCCTACTCTATCGGAACCAGTCCTGAATGGGTTCAAATAAATATTTAAGTACGTCTGTGTGACTTGCTCAATGATGACTCTCGATGAATGTCACATAACATAACCCTGTGCTACTTTGGAGTGCTGAGGTCAAAATAACAGCATGACATTGTTAATTTCAAAGTAATGTTACAATATCATATCACACCCACGGACACCTTGTACGTCAACCGCGTTCGGCAACCCGCAGCCTTAAGCCCACGCACGCCAGCGAGTCGCCACTCCTGACGATGGACAGTCAACCTGTTTGAAGCGTCGAGCCCCTCCTACCACCCACCCTCTCCTTACAATAACTATACCGGCGCTGTAGCTCTTATTAGAACTACAAGCTCAAGAAAGAATATCAACAGTCCTTTCCAGGACTACCAACAGTCCTTTTTAGGACTGCCCCAGTCCTTTTTAGGACTATCCTAGAAATAATACCAACAGTCCTTTCCAGGACTACCAACAGTCCTTTTTAGGACTACCACAGTCCTTTTTAGGACTACCACAGTCCTTTTTAGGACTATCCTAGGAATAATACCAACAGTCCTTCTCAGGACTCACCAATTCTCTCCTCATACATGGTGCAACCGCAAACCATGCACACGTATTAATATCATATCCTTGCTCAAGTAGCTTCATGGATGATACATCCTAAGATTTAGATAACATGTTTGTATTCATTGCCATTTCATTGTCACAGAATAAAACCTTGTGCCACTATCATATATTGAGGTCAAAATAACAGAATATAAATAGTGTTGATACTATTTGTCTAACCCATTGCCCACAGGAACCTGATGGACCCAGTATCAATTATATGGGAATTAACGAATCTAGTTGGAAACAGGTTAAATCAAACATTGCATAGTGCTAGTACCAAAGCCTGAGGTTGAATCAATATGCACAATGCTATATATCTTAAGTACATCAAGGTAGTATGATAACATTTGACATACAAATGTTGACATTGGTGTGGATTGTTTGTTAGCCTTGGATAGATAGGATTTAAAGGTATCATATCTATGCATTTGTCTGTTGTCCCTGACTCATATGGAAGCACCCTCCATCTATGTCTGTCTCAATATAATTTCACAATCATTTGAGCCTCTGACCAAAGATTCTGCTTGGACCAAAAGCTTAGACCCTCAACTAACTCTCAAAATATTTTGAGCGCATTTAATCAGATATTTCCATCGCTAGCTAGCTGTTTGACATGTATTTTATCGAAATTGAGAATGAGAAAAAGGGAAACGAATCAGAATAAAATACAGAGAGAAATATTAACACATTCCATATGATTATGAGATCCTCATAGAGCTTATACAGGGCCCACCCGGTTCCCATCTAGAATATAGGCAATGGGCTACCCTGTAGAGAGAGAGACGTGACACATTGGCAGCGGCGTAGCGACGGGGGGGAACGTGTGCCCCCCCCCCCCCAACAACAATACTAATACAGGAGAAGGGAAAGAAGATAAATAATAATAAAACATAAAGATAGTTAGAGAATGAAAGTGATAAGAACACAGAGAGAGAGAACATATGAAAGAAGAGGAGAGAAGGGGAAACGGGGAGAGAGAAGGAAACGAAACAAAGTCAAGAACTACATGACACATGATAAAAGGGAGAAAAGGAGAGGCAGGAGAAAGAGGAGAGAGATATGGGTAAACTCTACCCAATATTCATCGTTGAAGGAGCACAATTCAATTAGAGGGGTTTAGTCAAATGTGATAACACGATCCTTAGCGCGGTAGACCGCAAAATCTTTCCCTCCCACCCTTGCTTTGCGCCACTTACGCGGTAGAACGTGATCGTCTCGCAAAGGAAATCCCTCGCATAAATCCTACCAAAAGATGACATTACAAGTTATGTTATTGGCAGGCTTAGGTTTAGAATAATATTTCTGTTTTGTGTAAATACCCAATTCATACAGGGCTTAACAGAGATATTATTTCATGTAGTACAGTAGTACAAACTTCACTGAAACTCTTTATTGATAGTTTCAATCACAGATTTAAATTCAAACAAATAACATTTCTGATCTTGTTTAATCCATTCCCTTCGAGATTCTGAAATCTCCATAGACTTTGTATGTACCCCACCTGGTTCCCGTAAATCAAAGGGTTAATATTTTATTCAAATGGTATCCCTTTCCTGGTAGACCGCAATACCTTGGGTATGGACCATGTACACAACACACATGTCTCAAGGATGTGATACCTTGTATTGCTTTCCATGAATGTCTTACAAAAGATGGGCTTACAATAGATCATCCAGTAATCGTACAAATCCTGCAAAAGATGACATTCCATACTGATTTACAGGATTAAAGTTGGAATATTATCTGTGTTGTTTTTGTTAACCTGTTCGGTTCGAGTTTCTGAAATCTCCATAGACTTTGTACACACCACCCGGTTACTGTAGCCAAGGGGTTAAGTAAGAATGA
Organism: Echinarachnius parma; assembly: GCA_037951105.1. Taxonomy (NCBI): domain Eukaryota; kingdom Metazoa; phylum Echinodermata; class Echinoidea; order Clypeasteroida; family Echinarachniidae; genus Echinarachnius; species Echinarachnius parma. The sequence continues at coordinate 39,397 of JBAMJV010011261.1, forward strand.
TATCATAGAGCTGTAATTAATCAATTCAAACATAAGAAAACTGGCCAGAAATAATGATTTGTAGCTATTGTTTTACATTAAATTTATTATTTCTTGTCCTTTTTACTGTCTGTATGATTATATTGCAAAACATATTCATAATTTGTTAAACTGGTGATCTAAATGGAATATCCTTTCTTTTATGCTATTGTTTCTGTTTGTATACGAATGCAAAACATATTCAGTATGTATCACTACTGAATCTAGATGCATCAAATATTTGTATTGTCTTCATCATTTCTGTCTGTGTATAAATTCAAAACATATTCATGATTTGTCGCTACTGAATCAGATGCAAGTTTCCATTTCCTTGTCTTCATATGCTCAGCTGTCTGTATATGATTGCATAACATATTCTTGATTTGTAATTGGGTGATTTGAATGCAATTTATTTTTTTCTTGCCATTCACTTTTTTGTTAGTGTATGAATGCAAAACATATTCACGATTTGTTGCTACTGAATCTACATGCACGTTTCCCTTTCATTGTCTTCATCTGCTCTGTCTGTGTATGATTGCAGAACATATTCGTGATTTTTTAACTGGTGGTGCTTCTGAAAACATCTATTTTTTTCTTGCCATTTGTTTTTTTTACTTTTGTGCATATGAATACAAATCATATTCATTTGTTATCACTACTGATTCTAGATGCAAATTATCTTTTTGTTGTCTTCATTCTTTATGCCTGTATACGAATGCAAAACATATTCATTCTTTGCCACTACCAATTCTAAATGCATAATTTCCCTTCTCGTTGTCCTCATCTTTTCTGTCTGTATAATATGAATGCAAAACATATTCATGATTTTTGACGAGTGACTGTGTGCGCCCGCCGACAACTCATCTTGTTTTGAGCGCCGTGGCGGGACGCCAAGCCCACTTGACGGGATCCCGTATGCAGACGCACTTGAGTACCGGGAATATTATGTATCCAGGAGGCTGGTAGAATGATTCCTCCAAAGCCACTGCATTCTGATGCACAAAACCATTCACACTTCTCTTATGATGGAATAGTATTAATTCACACTCTAAATGCATTTTCAGATTTTCTTCTGGACCCCCTTCGCCTTCAGCCTGAAGCTGGTTGCAGTGCTCCTACCATAATTTGGAAAACAAAATAGTTTGTACATGAATGTGTTGAACACATGTATTCCACTGCATATTGGGTGTTAGCAATTTAAATGTGTTAACATAGCATGCTGCATTCTGATAAAGAAAACCAGAATTGTGTATAAAATAGCAGCTTCCACATTTCTCAAGTTTTTCAATTCTGTTATTGAAGTATGGGGATTATAAATGACACAAAATTAGCAAACAAAATTGGGCTTCACCAGGAATTCAACCAGAGACCTCCAGATTGCTAGATAATTCCTAGCTACACCACTGGACATTGTTCATCACATTCATTATATACTTCTCTGTTTACAAATGAATCATACATATAATATAGATATTTTTTTGTGGGATTTCATGAATACAGAACAATGAGTTTCTAGGACTCCACGACAGGTGCATAAGCACATGGATAACCTAGTTTAGAGATCCCTGTCTAATCTTATTGCCTACAGGAACCCGGTGGGCCCTGTGTTAAAGGTCTTTTCCTATTCATAAAAAAACACTTAAATTATTTGGGTTCACATTAATATAATGTATTTAAGGTCTTTCCCCATTTTCAATAACATTTAAAATATTTGGGTTGTTATGTGGGTACTTTGTCAATGGGCAATGCAGAGCACTTGTGTTTAACATAAATACAGGTATCTTTCCCAATGTTCAATAAACATTCATATATACTGGTTCGCATTAACCCATTACCTACAGGAACCTGGTGGAGTCTGTGTTAACTCTATGGGAATTGCACAATCTGGTTGTGAATCGGTTTAAAAGGATCTGAAAAGATTGTCCAAATCCACAGAAATAACATACCACTCTAGCGGTTCTCACATAGCTCGGTATTCATATTACCAATAGAAGCACAGAACGAGTTTGGTTATCCCAATTTATCTTTCATTATGAAGATATTACAATTGAAATGTTCAGATTTGTACTTATCCACTGGAAAGTTATAACTGTGTACAAAGTCAGTGCAGTGAGTTAGCGACTATCACTTTGCATTTTCGCTCTTAACTCAATCATATAAAGTTCATTTACCATGGAATTTTCACACATCTTTCAGTGGCATATCAGGTCACAAAATATATGTCAGTTTCTGCACATTTGTGAACAAACAGCGTGTTCACACACACAAATTTTCATCCCTTAATCATGACTAAAGAATCATGACTAACGATACGTCGTATAGAGAATCATGATTAACCCAAACTACCCTAACGTTCACACACACACAAACAAGATCTCAAAACAGCTGGCTTCCAGCTGCCCCCAGCTACACGAAACATCTATAAGCGCGCAGTAGCGCACAATTTGCTACTGCGCAGTGTGTTGTCTTTTTTCTGTCTGTGGGGCGTTAAGCTCCGCCCAGTTATACGAGAATCGTATAGCTAATCATGATTAAACGAGCGAGCCGTTGTTCACACATGAAATGATCCTGATTCTATAGTCAGCTCTCGTACGAAACGATGATCAAACCCGCGTTTCGTTAATCATGATTCGCTATACGTCGTTTCGTTAGTCAGCGTTCAGACACACATATTTCATCGTATAGCTAATCAGCAGCTGATTCTATAGTCAGCTGCTGATTCTTTAGTCATGATTGAGGGATAAATTTTTTGTGTGTGAACACAGGGAAAGTTACTGGATCCCTTTAAGCATGTATGCAAACCCTAGAGTTGAAAGATCTGTTTGTGATCCCAAACCAAACGGCCTTGGCAATCTAGACCACGGATCGATCTTCCAATGTACCACTACCCAGGTGGTTGGGCAAATACAGTCAAACCTGTCTATAAAGACCACCACCATAACCCAAGGAAGACACAACAATTAGGTCCTTTTTAGCAGATGTGGTTTTTATACACAGGTTCATTTGCATTTAAACGATGTTGGTTTGGAAAATACAGTCAAACCTGTTTATAAATACAATGCCATATAGACACAAGGTAGACAAGTGGCCCTTTTATAGCAGGTAGTTTTGATACACAGGTTCATTTGTATTATATTATGTAAATAATGTTGGTTAGGCAAATAAATTTAAACCTGTCTATAAAGGCCACCCATGGGAGAGAGAAATAATGGTCTTCATGAATATAGGTGGTTTTTTTATACACAGGTACACGTGCATGTAAATGATGTTGAAGGGAAACAAGAGCAGTCTTTGTATACAGGTGGTCTTTACAGACAGGGTGGTCACTTGATCACTTTTACTGTAAATTCACTACAGAAAATGTTTTAAAGAATTACTTCCATTGCCTAAAAAAATTAATAAAATTATTTTGGTAACACCGTCCCATACATGCATGTAAACATGTTTATAGTAGCCAACCTGTACAAAGTAACCACCAAAAGTGACCCCATGCAGCGATAAAAAAACTGTTATAGAACATGTATATAGAGGTAACCTGTCTACAGTGGCCAATTGTCACATTTTCCTTTGGTATGTGGTCACTATACACTGCTTTGTGTGTGCATTACTCTGAATAAAGCAAAAATGATATTAAGTAGAAGTGATATCTAGATTCCATTAAAAAGGGGTCAAATCGAGGCTAGAACTACCTCACAACACAACGGTTCAATTACAGGCTACGGCCGTACAACATTCATGTATTCTCTTTTGAAAGGTCCATCCTTTCAGGTTGAAACAAACAATCAATTATAATCTCCTTTTATTTTAATGTAATTAACCAGAACGTCAATGACGTAGCGCTCATCCGGCATCTCGCAACATCAAATATCGCAAATTTCATGTGGTACACTTTTCAACTGGTCAAAAAATAAAAATGTGATGCCCTGGAAGGGACATAGAAATTTAAAAAAAAAAAAATAGAGTGAAAAAATATAAATTTGACGCCCCAGAAGGGACATGGGGAAAAAAATAAATAAATAAATAAAAAAAATTTAAAAAATAAATTTAAAAAATAATAAATAAAAAAAAATAAAAATAAATAATTTAAAAAAAATAAATAAATAAATAAATAATAAAAATAAATAAATAAATAAATAAATAAATAAATAAATAAAAAATTACCATAGTTAATTCATGGAGAAAAATTTCTAAATTCTGTGTAGAAGTTTAGTGTACCAAAGTTAGCTCTACCAGATAAAGCAAACCAAATCAAAATCGGTCGAGAAATGAAGGAGAAGAAGCATTTTTTGTGATTTTTGGAATAAATTTGCATAAATTACCATAATTAATTAATGGAGAAAAATTTCAAAATTCTGTGTAGAAGTTTAGTGTACCAAAGTTAGCTCTACCAGATAAAGCAAACCAAATTAAAATCGGTCAAGAAATGAAGGAGAAGAAGCATTTTTTGTGATTTTTGGAATAAATTTGCATAAATTACCATAATTAATTAATGGAGAAAAATTTCAAAATTCTGTGTAGAAGTTTAGTGTACCAAAGTTAGCTCTACCAGATGAAGCAAACCAAATCAAAATCGGTCAAGAAATGAAGGAGAAGAAGCATTTTTTGTGATTTTTGGAATAAATTTGCATAAATTACCATAATTAATTAATGGAGAAAAATTTCAAAATTCTGTGTAGAAGTTTAGTGTACCAAAGTTAGCTCTACCAGATAAAGCAAACCAAATCAAAATCGGTCAAGAAATGAAGGAGAAGAAGCATTGTTTGTGATTTCGAATAAATTTGCATAAATTAGCATATATAATGAATTTCACGATTCTGTGTAGAAGTTTTAAATCCCCCTCCTAGCCCTATCTTATGAAACAATCAGAATCAAAATCGGTTGAAAAATAACGAAGAAGAAGCATTTTGAAAATTGTGGACGGACGGACGGAAGGACGGAAGGACGGACGGACGGACGGACGGACGGACGACGGACGCAACGGCATGGCATAAGCTCATCGGGCCCTTCGGGCCGGATGAGCTAAAAATGAGCAAAGAAATGAGTTATCTATGTTGCTTGGAGATGTGTGTGTCTTTCCTGATTGAAAGAAGCGATCCATTAGTTATGTTTGTTGTTTTTCGCAAAAAGATGAGTTACACGTATCTAGTGTTATTGTGACGTGTGTATATAAAACTGGTGATTACACAATAAGAGTGATGAAGAATAATACAAATCCTCATAAAAGGGTCCAAACCTGAATTTCATTGGCCAATATATCAAAAGAGAGCTTGACTTGATAGACCATACAAATTTACCTTGTCCCGTAATCAAGATATATCAGTCTACGGATGAATGTATTACATAGTAAGTTGGTTGGTTGTTTGCTTTTTTACAGACATGTTCAATCAATGAATCTGATTATTTACGCCCAAGACGTTATCATCACCATCGGAGAAAACCAACCTTGGTTCAAACCTTGGTTTGAACCCAGAAACCAAAAACTGGACCAAAAACATGTTCACATGTAATGACAGTCAGTAGATTTCTTGTTTGGTTCATTCCTCAATAATAACCTGAATTGAAACTGAATCTGATAAGCTAACACATTTAGGTCTTGAGAAAATAAAGAATGTTGTTATGCTACTTCCTTTGTGATTTGTCATATAGTTGTGTTTTTTATGTTTAAAAAAAAATCAAAATAACACAAAATATATGTTTAAAAAAAACATGCACATTTGAATTTTGCAGATACTCAATTAACTCCTACTTCAATTTTAGCAGTTAAAACCACTTAATTGACTTCTACAATTTGTCCTACTTTATTTGATCCTTGCTAGTTTCACATCTTACCCTGAAAGTATGAGTTGAATGGAATGACATTTCCGCTAGTGATAACTGCAATGCCATTTACTTTTTATTACAGAATAATGATTTATAACTTTGATGACAACCTATCATGAAACATAACATCAAACCTAAACCATTAGCCCTGTTAAAACCATTAATTTTGTTGAACAAGTGAATGGAAATAGCATGAGAAAACCCCACACTTCCTGTGCATTGGAGCTGGATGTGTAAATTGTGTGTTACAGCATTTTCTTCCAAATTCATGCAATTAATGCAAATTAGTGGAATGTTGTGTTAAATTGTTGTGAAAGATTTTTAAAAGGTAACTAAATTAAAATTGTTGATATACAGTGTACCTGTTTTGTGGAATTGTACACAACCAACAATACAGAAATTTAAAAATTTGCCTAATTAATTCTTGTTAGAAAGGGGATTGTATACATTAAGCTTGATGTGCAAGAAAAATAAAATTTGTGGTTGTTCTAACCATCATTGACAGGTGCAAACACTTTTTTTTGTTATCAATGACACTATTCCCAGAATTAATAACAATGCAACACTTGTATCAACAAAGACGATAGATAACACCTGTTGCCGTTCAGAATCAAAGCAATTGTTATTTCTGTTTCGTTTCGACTAGTTATGAATACAGCTACTAAAAAGAAAACCCTATTATGAAAAATAATAGTTTGTCTACCACCAGATTCCAAATTAACTAACTCACTCTAAAAATGAGTCCATTCTAAAATAAAACACAATGCCTGTATAATATGTCTAGTGCCTGAATTTCGCAAAAACACAGTGATTGGGATAATAAATCCTGCCAAAAGATTTCAAAAGTTGGATGAAACTTTACAAGCAATAAACAAACACAAAAGCCCTCAAACACCCGTAATTGCCCACAAAATGATTGTCCAAAAACTAGTAAAACGCAAACATAAATTTCCTTTCGACCTACCTGCTTAGCTGGAATGTGAAAATTAGTCCATTTATAAAGATACCAATGAATTGAATTCCGAAAGAAAAACAACAGTCCATGTGTGTGTGCGTCCGATGCCAAACCAGTCACAAATGCGTGCCCCACTAAATGGGGGAAAGTCTCCATGCATAGCTAGCTAGCCCCCTCCAATTTAGCCATACCACTACGCACCAAAAAAAAAAAGTCAGCACTTATCGCACCTGTGCATTGGTATTGGGTGCGTTTGGTATGTGTAGTACATGTACATGTTATTATTGGACAAGTGAGTGTGTGTGTGTCTGTGTGTAGTTGTTGCCTGCATATTGGAATCTACACTGTGTCTGGTATGCAGGCAATTTGTGTGTGTGCTTGTTCTATGCAGTACCTGTGTATATTGGTCGTTGAAAACAGTGTGTGTTTGATGCAATAGAGTGTTGGAAAAGTGTGTGTTTTGGTATGCATAGCATATGAACTCACACATCCTTTTGTGAACGATTTGCAATGGTAAGTTTGTGTGTTTTACAATGCATTACACATGTACATGTATGTGTGGAGTGTACCTGACATACAAGTGAAGAGCCAATAATTGGAATGCTCGATTTACTGGTAAAGGGGTGTTTGCAGCATCCACTGGTGAGGCAATATTGGTGCAAAATATAAATGTATGGTTAGCATGTATTACCATTGATTTAGTGCTGAGTTCCTGTGAAGAGTTGTAAAAGACCCTCCACAGTGGAGCGGGCCAAAGTATTGGCATGATACATTGCACTAGGAGGGATGGGCAGCACATTTTTAATGGGTGTACAGATTATGGGGAAATTCATTTGAAGTTGCTGATGCTTCCTAGCACATACAGTACTACCTGTTGCATTAAGAAATATAATTCATCATTTGGAAATAGGATAAAAGGGGCTTAATTAAGCTTAAACCAGAGAAAGGTTGTTTTACTAGTGCTATGTATAAAACAAAGAAAATTGTATGAAGATGATAAATATATGAATATCACAGCCACTTTATCAACCCAGATTCATAATATCTCCTTTTTTCCAACAATCTTGTACCAGACATTATAACCCTTCACCTTTCCCCAACTACATTCAAACTGGCCACAAATTAAATGCGGATAATAAGCCACAATACTGCCCATGTGAGCCATGTAGATCATTCATTAAATAATGTTAGTTACTGGCATTACAGCTACATGTATCGTCCTTTTAAATGACTTAATACATAAAAAGTATTTCAGTAAAATTATTCACTTTACAGGAAAAACAGAATACTGCATAGTATACAGGTCTTAACCCCTTGCTTACAGGAACCGAGTGGGCTATGTACAAAGTCTATGGGGATTTCAGAATCTCGTATTGGACTGGTTAAAAATGTGCTCAAGAAATTTCATTTGGAAGCAACATTTTTGTTACATAATTTAGAAGTCGCACGTCTGTTTATCAACCTATGCCGTACACACATTTATTGGCTTATTTTCGGCAGGTCAATTCCGCCATCAAAATGCCATTCCTAATCAACGTAGTGTACATCTTGAGGTGATAGCTCATCAATTCGCACAGGCAATTTCAGACGCTTTAGGGAGACCAAAAACAACCGAGTAAAGGTCACCAATAAATCTCCAATAAAGCTCAAATGCATCTTGCTTCGTTTGCTTCAACATATTTTTCACCCCGACGTCAGTGGCATAGCCAGGAACAGTTTACAAGGAGGAGACTCCAACCTGCGAGGGTGTAAGTGCACGCTGTTTTGGGCCTGCCTTAAATAGAGCCCCTGAAAGCTTTTAAAATTTAGCTACTCAAAGCCCCCAAATCAAAACTTACGTCTAACAAACAAAACAAAACTAAACTGGAGGGGGGGGGGGGGGGGTGAGGTGAAGGGCCCCTCGCTCTGTCAGTGCCCTTCATTGAATTTTGCACGATGGAGAAAATTAATGAAGGTGGTTACAAGTATTTAAAAGAAGAAGAAGAAAAAAACATGTTATTAAATATACAAAGTGTCAGGTAGTAGCACACGTTTATCTTTCATTAAAAGGTTGAATGAACTGCCATATTAATATAACCTTAGTTTAGTTGTTTAACCAGCTGAATTTGTTTCCTTATTCTGAAAATGAAAAAGAGAAAATGCAACACTCCACAAAATAACAGCATTTTAAAAACATGTTTTCATTTAAAACCACTTAGTGAATTCCACCCATGGGGTCTAGAATTTAAAGACTTTACCAAAGTAAAATCATATTCCACAGGTAATCGTCAAAAGTCTTCTCTACTCTTTATTATATGTTGTTTTGCATTCCAAACTCTTTGTGTGCAATAGAAATGTTATACATTATAAATATATCTAAACATTATCATTTTTTGGTTTGTTTTTATTCAGGTATCTATGCAGGCTATTACACCGTTGCTTATGGGAACCTGGTGGGCTATGTACCACGTCTATGGGAATTTCAGAATCTGAAAGGGAACGGGTTAGGTCAAGTCTATGTTACTCAGCCAGGTCAGATCAGCATATGTTCTTTGAAGATCAAAAATCCTTCAAATCATTCAGGAAACATTGGAGAGGGCAACATTGCAGCGAAGAAATTCCAATAGACTTGAATGACAATGTATTACTAACATAGGAAGGTTGGACAAAAAAGATGGAAGTCCCCTAAATTCCACTGCATGCAGTAACTAACCCTGAGGGCATACCTTGTGGTTAGATTTTAAGTGAGAAAAGAGGAATAGATAAATTAAGCTTATGAGAGAAAACCATTCTCTCTCTTTCTTTACTCACAATTTTTCATAAATGACAAGGAATATATACTGTTTTTATCAAGGATTAAACAAAATGAAATTAAGAACACCTCTATTTTACTCGCAATTTCAGAAGATGAAATACATCGCATCCTCTTTTCATCCACAATGTCCTTAAATCAATACCTTCGTGCATATGCCCTAGGGTGCTATATTCACTCACAGCTTCAAAGTGAGAGAGAGAAAAGGGGGGACAAAATCCTCATGAAATTATCATAAAATCAATCTAAATATATGAAATAACTATTAGTATTCATTAAGGATGGTTTATTAATGGCATCCGCCACTGGCCGATTCGGTTGCCGTGCCGATGCAGACACAAATGCTACTCGAGAGCGTCTCGACAAACTACAAGGCGCAAGGCGGGGGTCGTTCAGATATGCCAATCATTTGGGGATGGTTGGGATGGAAGCCCGATATGCGCTTACTTCAATTTCGTCATAAATGCCGGTGAAATCGTAGCCGAGCCAATAAATTATGACGGCGCATTTTTGAGAGGCATCAATTCTCATTCCCTTTGTCATATATATCTCCACACATTTATTCATCTCCAGCTATTTCTTCTCACATATTGTTTTCCGTCTAAGAGTATTTTTTATGTCTCGGAGGAGTATTCTTTTTTTCTTACACCATTTTTTGTTTGTCTCAAGAGTATTTTTTTTCTGACTAACGGTACCTTTTTTTTGTCTAGATATATTTATTCTCTCCCAAATTGGAAAGAGAGTGACCTGAGAGTTGGGACAGTATCAGTTTCAAGGCAATGAACCGTACTCAAGAGCTTAGCCACCATTTGTCTCCCATTAACACATTGACTATGGAAACTTGGTAGGTCCTGTAGTAACTCTATGGGGAATGCACAATCTAGTAAGGACAAGAAATACCCACTTAGGACTTGTCCTAAAAAGGTGTGGGCTGTGGATTGATGTTTTATATCGTATTCAAACTGCCTTTATCTCTTTAAATGCCAGGGATTTTACATCTCTCTGGCATTTTGCCTTTTGTATTGTACACATCTTTGACACTGGCACTCAAAGAGTTAATGGGCTAATCTGTTGCCATTTTGAACCGGTCCTCTGAATGCTAAAGCTGGGGTCCATGGAGAAAACACATATGATTGTCTTAAACATGTCACCATGTTCCCTCAAACATAATTTTGAAGTACCCTGTAAACCTGAACTTTAAAACCATTTATTCAACTTCTTTTTTTTTTATATTTATATATATATGGTTATGCTATGAAACTATATTTTTCTCAAATAGTATAACAAGTACATGTCACTTCTTTGATTGTATGTCTGCTTAAGAGATCCACTCTATTTAATGCAATGAATATCTCTGGGCTGCAATTACACATTTCCATATTCGCATGCATATTACAGACACAATATGAGAAGGATAATGTTATATTCATAACTTTCAGATTATAAATGCCACACTTATACCCTCATACAATTCAATGCCTATTGTTGGTAAAGATATATTCATGCCGTGACACCGCTGCACTGGAGTGGGCTATCTTACGTTACTGTAATTAATCCGGTTAATCATACATTCCTCCACTCAGCATATTAATAATGCATTAGCCATCAAGCCATCAATCCTTATTCAAGACAATTGTGATTAAACTTGCTGAGAACAACGCAAATGATAAGAGGATGTGTGTTAGTTTGAATCATATCTTCCAAACTATATCTTGATATCATAAATTCAGTCAGCTATCATTTAACATTTTAAAATTAGAGTTAGAGTTAATACAGGGCACATCAGGTTCCTGTAGACGATTTGGTTAAAATACACTATTTGGGAGCTTTTTTTAAATGGAAAAATGGCTTTATCAGTTTGTGCACATAACTATTCACATATTATGTAGATGTGATCATGACGTGTAAAATACTAAGAACAATTGTGAACTACAAATGCTCAGATAGTGCTCAGTGAATGATGTATTGAACTTGTAAAATGATTTACTTCATGAAAAAAATAAAAGAAGATTTTTGCAACTGTATACAAATCTGTGTCACTGAGTCAGCAATAATGCTTTTAATAGCATTTTCACTCATTACTCGGCCATAAAACATTAATTTATCATAAAACTTCCCCACATCGCGCAGTGGGCATAACAGACTACAGCAACACACGTTGTATCAACCCTTCGGTTTGTTTTTTTCAGCATTTGGCAGCAACATAACAAGGTCCATTCAAAAAAGTGATTTGCTTTTGAATAGGAATTAATTTGTAAATTGCGAACAAGGTTATGGACAGATAATTTTAAATATTAACCCCTTACCTACGGGAACTAAGTGGGCTATGTACAAAAATTCACAATCTCAAAGGAAACAGGTTAATAGTCTTCATGTTCCAAATAATGTCGATAATCCTCATTTCCTATTAGAGAGGCATGCTATAAGCTGCCACTTTTTAACTACAGAGATACATTACATAGTCCAGAGATGCCCCATGGTATGTTAAACATGGGATTGAACAACCTCCCTGAGCTCTTAAAGCCATGGTTAAGTCTTTGGAAATTGCTTAAAAGTCTGGAGCATTTTATGATATACTTGATTCATATTGTTAGACTTAAAGGGGACCACCAGGCAAAAAACAACACATTATTATATGTTTTGGTACCGTTTTGTGATATCAAATAGATAACCAACATTTTGCAAAGGGTTGTGTAATTCATAAACAAAGCAATTAATTTCCACCACTTACGGAACCACTGCTATTTCCTGGTTCCATACGGGCCAACCATTTGCGAGTGCGCCAATGCTATTCACGCGTATGTTTGTAGACAATAGATTCCCGGGCGATTCGTTCGCTCTGCACACATTAGTCTTCGCAATTCAGACCGCATGAACGCATGCTTTAGAATGGTGATGCGTTTTCCAATTTTTTTTTCTTTCTGGAAACATATTTTTGTAAACTAAAGATGTTACCTTTCTTTAATAAGAATATTATTTTTGGGTGGTGGTACCCTTTAATATGATTGATCATCGATCATTATCTATAAGCACTGTACAATGATTGTATTACCCCCCTCATCAGACACACTCACAATCAAACCGTACATGAAGTGCACTTACTTCTCCCTTTGGAGCAAGGCATCCTGGCAGCCTTAATGTGCACTTAATGGGCACTTAATGGTATATAGTTGTATACAAATGTAAAATCAAATGATTGACTATTTCAAAGAAATAAAAGGTGGTTATATAATTAATACAGTAGGACAAAAAATGTCCTCTCTTTAGATGTGTGCATATCTCTGATACTCTGTGTTTTTTCATCAAGGCAGGAAAATTGTATTTGTGTTATGTTTGTTTGCTAAATTTTTTTTGTAAAAAAAGTAGGTTGTAGGTGATGTATATTTCCATTCATACACGAGCAAAGAAAGTGATATTTAGAAGTTTGTTTCCGGGAGACGGTAGATAATAATGAGGTATCCAAGACTGCAATGTGACTTTAAGATCATTGATGAGTATATTGCATGGGTTATGACAGTCAATGGTAGCAATCAATTGCACGCCTGACAAAATCCATTCACAGTCGCAAAATTTGAGATTTAGTCTGCTCCGCTGAACATTAGGAAAAAGCAACAAAAAAGGAGAGACAGATAAATAAATAATAAGAGAATAATCTCTAGGAATAAAAACAAAAACATAGAGAATGAGAAAAGTTCAAATTAAAACAAGGGATAAAGATGAAAATAATGATGGAAAAAATGTTTATGGAGAAATGAAGGGGAAATTAAGGAATGGTGGTAGAGGGGGAGGGAGGAGAGGAAGAAATATGGCATAAGGGAGAGAGGAGAGGAGAAGGAGAAGAGGGAGGAGAAGTAAAGGAGAGGATGAGAAGGAGAAGAGGGGGAAGGGTGGAGAGGAGAGGAGTGAGAAGAGATGGAGAGGGGGGGAGGAAAAGAGGAGAAGGGTGGGGAGGAAAAGAGGAGAAGGGGTGGGGAGGATATGAGTGGATAGATATGAGGAAAGAGAAGAGGGGAAAGTTCAGAAGATGGAAAGGAAGGAGATTGAAGGTGGGTGGGGAGTGTAGCATGATTGAGAAGTAGGGAAAGAAGGAAAGAAGGAAATAAGAAAATGAGGGAAGGAAGGAGATTGGCGGTGGGGTGGAGAGTGTGAGTGACTGAGAAGGAGGGAAAGAAGGAAGGAGGGAAGGAAGGAGGGAAGGAAGGGAGATTGGAAGGTGGGGTGGAGAGTGTGCAGTGATTGAGAAAAAAGGAAAGAAGAAGGAGGAAGGAAGGAAGGAAATGAAGGAGATTGGAGGTGGGTGGGGAGTGTGGGGTTGATTGAGAAGGAGGGAAAGAAGGAAGGAAGGAGGAAAGGAAGGAAAGAAGAAAATGAGGAAGGAAGGAGATTGGAAGGTGGGGTGGGGAGTGTAGCGTGATTGAGAACGAGGGAAAGAAGGAAAGAGGAAATCTAGTACGGAACAAGTTAAAATAACAAAAATATGAGATGGAAAGGTGAGGGTGGGAGGGCTTAGGATGGGGATGGGGATGGGGAAATAAATTCTAAAGGGAAATTATTTCTGCTTCATTGGTTAATCTACAGGACCTCTACCATTGTAAGTCAGTGTTTCATTCTGTGTTAATTTCCCTGTGACCCACCGATCCCATTCAAGTTCAAGTTCAAGTTCAAGTTCAAGTTCAAGTTCAAGTTCAAGTTCAAGTTCAAGTTCAAGTTCAATTTATTCAACCAAATCATTAAAAATCAAATACAAAGTTTATACATGAAAGATGTTGTACAATGTAAAATATAATGAATGGTTAGGGACACCTAGGAAGCAAAGCTTGTAATAGGGCCCTTTCACATATCAATACATAACAAAATATTACATACACATTGATGGAAATAAATATTCATACATAAAACTACATTCGTGAGCCCACCCTACCCGCCCCCCTCCCCCCAACTACCATGCATAAATACACTCATACCATGTCGCAGCAGATTTTGAAGAAAAGGAAAGAAAGTAGAAGAGAGGAAAAAATACAGAATAACATATGAATTCAGTCTACTCAATTAGATGATAAAATTGTAAACAATTCACTTTTACACAATTTCTTAAATCTTGTCAAAGTTGTACTGGATCTTATATTGGAGCTGAGATTATTCCATTTGCTTATTCCCACATTTTGAAATGAATTAAGAGCATGAGTTGTACGTACAGGAGGCTTATGTAATAACATTGTTTGTCTTGTGTTGTGAGGATGAACAGATGAATTAATTACAAACAAAGTTTTAAATATGAGCGGGAGATGACCAGTATGGAAATTATACATAAATATGAGGGTATTAAGCGTTATAAGTTGCTGTATTGGAAGAACTTTCATATTAATAAATAAGGGATTACTAGAACAATTATACTCTGAATTTGTTATGATTCTAATAGCCTTCTTTTGTAACAATTTTATTTTATTTAAATGAGATAAATAAGAGTTTCCCCACACAATGTTGCAATATGATAAGTGTGGTAGTATTATTGAATTATAAAGTAGCATTAATACATTTTGGGGGACGATATATTTTAATTTTGATAGTATTCCAACACCTCTTGATACCTTCAAAGTAACATTCTTTACATGAGCCTTCCAACTTAAGAATTCATCAATAATAACCCCGAGAAAAGATAATGATTGAACACATTGGAGGGATGTATTTTGGATAGATATGGAATCAAGGTTGGGTGGAACTCTCCTGTTTTTTGAACGAAATATAATATAATTTGTTTTTTCATAATTAAGATGCAATTTGTTATTTTGAAACCAAGAAACTATTTTACTTAATTCTAAGTTAACCATTGAAATAAGTGTATGCACATTCTTATGGGATAGTACAATTACAGTGTCATCTGCAAATAAAGAAAACCGAAAAATCTTTGAACTATTAATAATGTCATTTACATAAATAAGGAACAGGAGAGGTCCCAAAACAGAACCTTGAGGTACACCACATGATAGGTCTTTAAGCTCAGAATTGACACCATCGACCACCACATACTGTTTTCTACCAGTCAGATATGATCTGAACCAGTTTTGTGCTACACCTCGCACGCCATAATAACATAATTTATCAAGAAGAATGTGGTGGTCGATGGTGTCAAATGCTTTTGACAGGTCCATAAATAATCCTAAACAAAAGTTACCTTTATCCAATTCATTTATAACATAATTAGACAAATTCAAGACCCCATGTGCAGTTGAGTGTTTTT
Source organism: Echinarachnius parma (assembly GCA_037951105.1). Taxonomy (NCBI): domain Eukaryota; kingdom Metazoa; phylum Echinodermata; class Echinoidea; order Clypeasteroida; family Echinarachniidae; genus Echinarachnius; species Echinarachnius parma. Next base: position 55,219 of record JBAMJV010011261.1, read on the forward strand.
TTCTGAACCCAAATTGTTCATTAATTAAAATTTCATATTTTTCAAGAAAACTAAATAATCTACTATACATAACTTTTTCCAATAATTTAGAGAAAATTGACAAAATGGCAACAGGCCTATAATTATCAATATTTTGTTTACATTTCTTTTTATATAATGGTACAACTTTAGCTACTTTCAAAGAATCCGGAAATACCCCAGAGGAAATTGATTTATTGAATATATTGCACAAAGGGTCTACAAAACAAAAGATTGATTCTTTGACTACTTTGGCAGAAATATCATCACAACCACACGCTTTAGCTGGGTCTAGTGATGTACAAAGTTCTGTCAACTCATGAACCGTAGCTGGTTTCAAAAACAAACTATTGACATAATCTGAACTTAAATATTTCTTAAAAGAATTAGGTACACATGGAATTGAATTTGATAGTTTCTGACCTATATTAACAAAGTAAGAGTTAAACTCTTGAACAATCTGTTCGCGTGAAGAATATTTATCTTTACCTAAGTACATTTCATTCGGTATAACATTTTGTTTCTTATTACCTAGTACATCATTAATATATTATTCCATGTCTTTTTCATATTTCCTTTACACTTTGAAAAAAGGTCATAAAAATATTGTTTTTTACTATTTCTTACAAGAGTAGTCAACATATTTTTATACAAAGTATATTTGATCCTAGATGTATCACTTGGTTTGTGTAAATATGCCATATAAAGACGATTTTTCTTTTTAATTGACACTAATAGACTATTTGATATCCAAGGTTTCTTAGGTTTGCGTTTAACATTTATTTGCTCTTTAAATGGAAAACAATCGTCATACAACATAGTAAAAGTTTTTATGAAATAATTATAACTTGCATTAGTATCATGATTCATACAAATTGCTGACCAATCAGTCCTGGCTAATCTCGTCTTAAATTCTTGTATCTTTGTATCAGTGATTACCCTTTTTTTAACATTATTATTACATTGCTGTTGTACTGATCTATCCATCTTTACCAAACAAAATATAGGAAAATGATCGGAAATATCCGTATATAATAAACCAGTTTGTACATTTTCATGAAAAGTATTTATAAATATATTATCTATTAAGGTGCAAGATCTTGCGGTAATGCGTGTAGGCTTTGAAATTAGTGGGTACATATTATAAGAGAACATAGTTTCTAAAAACTCATTTGTCTTATCATGAGATTGATGATGAAGCAAGTCAATATTATAATCACCCATCAACATTATGTCTTTCTTTTCTTTTTCTAGCACACATAGACATGTATTTAGTTTGTCATTAAAACTTGATACATTAGTATTAGGGGGTCTATAAACACAGCCAAAAACTTTAGATTTATTTTCCAAACCTTTCACTTCAATAAAGATTACCTCTAACTCTGGTGAGCAAAAAGATAAGTCATTACGAATAGAGTAGTTAATTCCATTTTTCACATATATAGCAACACCCCCTCCAATTTTATCTGATCTACAAACTTGAACCAAGGAATAATTTTCTATATTGTACATTTCCAAATGAGTGTTACAATTAAACCATGTTTCACTTATACCTATAATATCAAAATTATATTTAAGTGATGCCAATAATATTTGTAAGTTATCAAAATTTTTGCACAAGCTTCTAGTATTCAAATGCATCACTGAAAAATAATCTTGATGGCTCTTGAACTTTTCATAAAAATCTTCAGGAAATATATAACTGCTTGCGCCACAAGAAATGTATTGAACATTGTCATCATTTATAATATCAAGAAAATCATTTTGCTCCAATTTATTCAACTCAAAGGGATTAACTCTCAATCTTTGAATCCTTTCTATATCAATATTGTGATTGAGATGAAAGAAACTATACACTGACCAAAGATATTCATTATTGTCAATAATATGATTAAAAGGGAATATGTTCGATAAACATTTTGTACATAAAGACTGAGTAGAAGATATAGATTGAAGAGATCTACAATGCTTACAAGATTCATACATCACTACAAACACACATTCAAACTACCTACATGTACCCTTAGCTTATACAATTAAAACAGTCCAAATTCACATTAAAGTTATATTTATAATTTTAAAACTGCAAAGAGAAAAATACACCTGTGCCAGGTAAGAATTTAGTGTCAAGTTTGTCCCATCAGTTTATTTGTAATTTATCAGATCAAGTCTAGATCTCCTTCACATGAAATTACCTTTGTAATTTCTTTGTTGTTTGATGCCGGAATCAAAGCGATAATTCGTCCATCACGAGTCCATGCTGTTTTGATTTTTGGACAGTCTCTTGTCTTTTTTAGTAGTCTTGCATTTTCACTCGTCAGATCCTCTTGGATTGATTTTCTCAATCCTGCTAGTTTTCTCCTCTGTCTCAAGATCTCTGTCCGCTTGCGATATGACACAAACTTGGCTATGATCGGGCGTGACTTTGCGTTTCCTGTGTGTGTTGCATTGACCTTGGATTTGACTCGATGGCTTCTCTCAAGGTCATCCTTGGTCAGTTTCACCCCGAGTGCTTCATTTGCTAGCTGTAGAACCTTCGCGTCAGTGTCCTCATCCTTTGTTTCCTCAATCCCGAAGAAACGTAAGCAGTTGCGGCGCGAGTATTGTTCTTGTTTGTGGACTTCATTGTGTAGTTTGGTAATTTGATCATCCTGCTTATCAAGTTCCGATTTCAGTCGTCTTAGCTCCTGTGACTTCTTGCCATCTTCGACCTCCAGCTCCATGATTATAGCTTCTTGCTTTTCCAGCGCAGTTTGAAGTTTGGCGAGTTGAGAGTCAATGTGACTGGAGACCAAGTCAAGGAATCGTTTGTCAGTGAGTAAATCCTTCAGAACCGAGGAGACTAATGATGCTGTAGACTCCTTCTTATCTTAGCTTCCTATTTGCTCATATTTGAGTCAAGGCAGCTTAACCCATTCCCTACTAGATAGTGTGATCCCCATAGCGTTCATGCAGGGCCCACCAGGTTCCATTAGGCACTGTATTAACCTGTTCCCTACTAGATGTTGTGATTCCCATGCAGAGTTCATACAGGGCCCACCAGGTTTCCATATATGCGTTTGATTCACATATCCAAGCTACCTTTAATCATTTGTCTATGGAAACCTGGTGGGTCCTGTATCAACTCATTGTGGATCGCACCATCTAGTAGGGAACAGGTTAAAACTGCCTTGTTTAACAACTGATTAAAGGTAGTTTGGATATGTAAATCAAATGCATGGTGCAAAAGCCTTGCGCATGGTGCGTAATACACAAAGTTAGCCTAAAGTCAAGCAGTGCATGCCAACTAGCCAAGTTTAAAATGGCAACCCGCGGTGTAGCATCTCCATGGTTGATGATCTTCAATAAGAACTGTCTTAAACTAGTACAATATTACAATATTAATAATCTATATTTTGTCCTGCATAACCAATAATGCTTTTATTCTTTTATTTGATTGCTTGGTATCCTTGAATAGAAAGTAATATATATTTTTTATGAAATCATGTGCGGACACTAACAAAACAATCATGAAATGGTAAAAATTGTTTTATCCTTTGTTTTTTCTCATATAAATACTTAACCCTTGACTACGGAAACCGGAAGGGCTCTGTACAGAGCCTACGGGGATTTCAGAAACTTGAAGGGAACAGGTTAATTCGGTGATGAACAGAATGGTGACACATATACAAATGAACTACAACAATTAAAAAGCAGCTATATTCATGTTCTGCATGCAATGAACATGGTCACTACTAGTTAACACAACCTTGTCTGTAACATGTATCATGGTGAGCAGAAAATAGAAACAATCAATGCCGTAAAAAGGTCAGCAAATTGGGATCTAGATAAATATTGATCCAGTACTCAGCATGCATAACATACACACATCAATTGATACCTCGGTTAGGGATATGAATATTGATTGCAGCCCATGCATAACATATTATAATGCTGGTTGAATCGCAGAAGGGCGCAAGTCTGTACAAAAGCAAATTGAACTTTAAGACAATTCTGCTGTTTAGTTTACAAGTTATACATTAGTGTTGGATATTATATATCTTTCCAATGAAGACGATTTGATGTGCATGTAACATGCATTCTTCAAGTTTTTCTGGACCAGTAGCCGAGAGCACGATCATGACCCAGGACCATCCCTAGTTCCACTGATCTCTAGATATGCTTGTGTAATCCTTTGCGGTTGAAGGAATATGGGTGGTATGTGTGCTCTGCTACGTTCTTTTGATATGTATGTTATTCTAGCACATTGACATCAATGAGTTAGAGCCAATGATGCTTATTACCATGGTAAATGTCGCTGGTCCGTAATCCGGCCCCTGGGACCAGCTCTCATTTGGTTTCAAAAGTAGCTCCCTACAATTCAATATCCTACTTTGTGCAGTTATCATAACATAAGTATTATTGAGGGAAAATATGTACACAAACATTTTATGGTTGATATTACAAATATTGCTTTATTGTGTAACTGGTTAAATTAAGGATCAATTCAAATTATATCAATAAACACATATTAATTGGATGTGGATTTAATATCTTTTTGCAGTCAAGCGCTGATATTGATTAGGCAGTGAACGCAGCATGTTGCAACACCGTTCTGACAATGCCAATTAACGCATATATAAATGATCAACTAAATCAGCCTCAATATTTAGTTCCGCTGAATTGTCACTGGCTTAATATCATTAAAGTGAATAAGCAATGTTCATCATGCTTTGTTTCCCCTTCTCACTTCATTAACTTTATGTATTGCCATTAAAGGGATCTAGTAACTTAATATCTAAATCAACCAAACTAACTTTCATATCTAGTGGTAATTTTCCTCTTACTTATAAATATAAGTATGAAACCAGCTTTGGTTTTGAACACTTTATTTGTTATCGAGATATCTATGATTTAATTTGAGAAAAAAAAACAGGGGATAATTTCAACTGTGTATAAATGAATGGCAAAGGGATAGCAAATGTCACTTTGCAATCTTGCTCGTTAGTCAGCCATATGACATCAACCAAATACTATGATATTTTCATATATAACTCTGTGGAGATATATCATTATATCCCAAGAATACACCTTTGTAATTGTTTGCATTATGTGACAATAGTTTATACTATATCCCTTTAACATACCATATTGGGCCATGACATTTAGATGGCATATTTCTTTTATTTGCCGACCTTTTTTTTTCTCCTTTAGTTTGCGTTATTATTAACGAGATCAATTTATGAGTTTTACACCAATGGATCAGAGTTTGATTTACATTTTCACGCCTCCAAATTATATGGGCTTAGTTTTGATAAATTGTTTTTTATTGATTCTAGTGTGGAACATTATCCAATCATCTAGAATAGTATTAAACTTATTTTTAACACAATTAATTCATTTTTATCGCATTATAATTCATGTTATGTGTGCCGTATATCATTCTTAACCTTCTTATGCATATACCAATAAACCACAAACACGTCGGTATGATTAATTATAATCCTTTGTTTACGAAATGAGAATTAAATGTTATTTTTTCATCTGGATACAAATAAATAGTATTTTTACGAACACAAATGACAACAGGCTAGCAGAGCTAACTGTTTATGAGGTAAAGCTTTTGCTTATAGTTCACGTATGATATGGCCGAGATACAATTAAATATCCGACAAATGTGATTATACTGTTCCTATTGTGGGAAAGCATTCATTAAACCTGCCCGCCCAATTCAATTATAGCAAAAATTGCAAAACTGAACACAACAGATTAATTTTAAAATGAAAGAACTGTCATATGAATAAAAATCATACATCGCACTGATATCCATAAAAATAAATCAATATGGATAAATGATAATTATAACCAGGGCCATAAAACCACACTGACCAATTACGCAAACAAACAAATTACCAACGACATGTCCAAAGATACATCAACAATTACTGACACGTTCACAGTGACGCAGCTAGCTATCAAGGCTTCATCACATATCACTGGATAGCAGAAATGGATGTCCGATGAATACAAAATTTACGAAATAAAATTATCCGGTAGTGAAAGTCGTCTCCATTGCACCATGCACAAAACATTCCACCAGGTAGAATAACGTAAATCACCCGACAAGGAACGGACAAGAAACGTGAATGGACAGAGACAAATGGATTGACAATTTTACTCTCCGTCTTGCATCCGTTTTCCTATCTGGTGATATGTGACCGGGCCTTACAGGTAAGTGGGGGGGGGGGGGGGGGGGGGGGTATAAAGAAGTGCAATGAAAGGGCATACTTTTGTCTGAAAATACAGTTTGTCTGTAAATGAACCTGTCTATGATGACCACCTGTCCATAAAGACAATGTTTTCTTGGTTGACTTTATATTGTTCTCTGTTTGATAGGAAAGTGGTTGAGGAGTGTATAAATGAATTGACCAACAAAATGACAGTCGGTATAGTGAAAGGAAAAGCTGGGCAAAACATAATAAAGAGAGAACAAAATACAAAATCTTTCCTAACTATTACATTGATTGAATAAACACAGCTATTTCCGACCCATAGATAATTAATGTTATGATCATCATACACCCTTTACACACCAGAAATCAACATTCTGATAACTTCCGAGTGTACACAATAATCTGGTGCAATAATATTCTTTTCACACTGCATTTTCATTCATCTGAAAGGTTATTGTGCTTAGTTCCAACTGATGTGAGAGGGAAGAGTATTTCAAACATTGCATAACATTTGTTGTTTAAATTATAGAAAACGGATAAATTGAATAATAATTAAAACAAATACAAAAGCTCTAGCCATAGAGGTGAATAGCTTACATCATGGATTTGTGGAGGGGTGCTTTTGGTGACATATTTCCAAGAGAAAAAATAACAGAATATTATTCCTGGTGGGAGACAAGTGTATAGAAAGTAATAATGTGTATGCATACAGTATACAAATTTACAGATACAACGTGAAGTACAAATCTGTGTATTTATGTTGGATAGGTGTGTCGCAACAAACACATTGTGTGCACATTACTTAGCGTTGCCCCCCTGTGCAAATTGTGAGTTTGTCTCTTTAGCCATGCAGATTAAACAAGCGTGGCACTTTGACGGGGAATTGCGTCTGACAAAAAATAAATCAACAGATTCGGTCATTCTGCACGTCCCGGCCAGGTCGTGCGCGACCGGAGAAGCACAAACGTAATGTAGTATTGATTGGGCGCTGGTAATCCCAGTACGTGATACTGAGACCAGTGCAAGGTGAAGGAAATGAGAGATAAATTGAAAGAGATGAGAAAGAGGGACGGAGTGATAGAGATGCAAACTGGGAGAATGGTATATAGAGAGATGAAGAGGAAGGTGAAGAAGAAGGTATGGAATGGAAGAGAGAGATAAAGATCTATGAGTGAGAGAGAGAGAATAAATTGAAAGAGAGAACCTAAATAGAAAGGGCAAGAAAGATGAAAGTTAACGAATTACAAAAGTTTAAGAGAGAGAGGTTGAGAAATATAATTAAGGAAGAATTATAATTATGGTATGGAAACGGGAGAGTATATAAAAAGACATTAGTGGAAAGCCTTAGACGGATAGAGAGAGATAGAGAGAGTGTGTGACAAAAAGCTAACATAAGAGAAAGAAGTTGAGGGAAGAGAAAGCAATATTTCAAACAAGATGTGAAAGATAAAGAGAGATATAAACAAACTATGGCAAAGTTGAGGATATCAAACAGTATAACAACAACAAAACAACAAGGGAAAACAAGAAAAACATGGTAAAGGCGAAGAAAAGGGGTAATTAAAGTAATCTAGTTACTTTGTTGACATGTGCAAAAAGTAATGAGTGGTTGTTACAATGTATATTGTTGTTATCTGATATGTCCACTGGGTGTTGTGTGACAATGTCAAGTTAAATGGACGTTATATGGCCGAGAAATGAGCAAAAATGCAAAGTGATATTCACAAACTCATTACACTCATATATTGTACTGTACACGGTTTTCGCGGTCCAGTGGATAATTTAACATCTGAACACTTCAATCGTAAATATCTTATTAACAAAAGGGAAATTTGAAAAAACAAAACCTGTCCCATGCTTTTATTGTTAATACAAACCCAACTAGGTATGAGGGAACCGCTAGAATTCCAATTGGATTTTGAGGATTTGGACAATGTTACTTAGTCCCTTTAAGATGAAAGAAGCAGGGGATGATGAGAGATGTAATTAACCTATTCAAGCCCCCAACATACTTGCGACAATGCATGTTATAGCAAGTAAATCAGTCCTGAACAAATTAAGAGACAAAAGAGAAGAACCCATGAGAGATGGGGAGAGAGAGGGTGGGAGTCAGAGGGAGAAAAGAGAGGAAGGAAGATAGTGTAAAGGAGAGAGCGTGGAAGGAAGAATGATGTAAACATAGAAAGAGATGGGGAGAGAGAGGGGGTGGGAGTCAGAGAAAGACAAGAGAGGAAGGAAGATAGTGTAAAGGAGAGAGCGTGGAAGGAAGAATGATGTAAACATAGAAAGAGATGGGGAGAGAGAAGGTGGGAGTCAGAGGAAGACAAGAGAGGAAGGAAGATAGTGTAAAGGAGAGAGCGTGGGAGGAAGAATGATGTAAACATAGAAAGAGATGGGGAGAGAGAGGGTGGGAGTCAGAGGGAGACAAGAGAGGAAGGAAGATAGTGTAAAGGAGAGAGCGTGGAAGGAAGAATGATGTAAACATAGAAAGAGATGGAGAGAGAGAGGGTGGGAGTCAGAGAAAGAGAAGAGAGGAAGGAAGATAGTGTAAAGGAGAGAGCGTGGAAGGAAGAATGATGTAAACATAGAAAGAGATGGAGAGAGAGAGGGTGGGAGTCAGAGAAAGAGAAGAGAGGAAGGAAGATAGTGTAAAGGAGAGAGCGTGGGAGGAAGAATGATGTAAACATAGAAAGAGATGGGGAGAGAGAGGGTGGGAGTCAGAGGGAGACAAGAGAGGAAGGAAGATAGTGTAAAGGAGAGAGCGTGGGAGGAAGAATGATGTAAACATAGAAAGAGATGGGGAGAGAGAGGGTGGGAGTCAGAGGGAGACAAGAGAGGAAGGAAGATAGTGTAAAGGAGAGAGCGTGGAAGGAAGAATGATGTAAACATAGAAAGAGATGGAGAGAGAGAGGGTGGGAGTCAGAGAAAGACAAGAGAGGAAGGAAGATAGTGTAAAGGAGAGAGCGTGGAAGGAAGAATGATGTAAACATAGAAAGAGATGGAGAGAGAGAGGGTGGGAGTCAGAGAAAGACAAGAGAGGAAGGAAGATAGTGTAACGGAGAGAGCGTGGAAGGAAGAATGATGTAAACATAGAAAGAGATGGGGAGAGAGAGGGTGGGAGTCAGAGGGAGAAAAGAGAGGAAGGAAGATAGTGTAAAGGAGAGAGCGTGGAAGGAAGAATGATGTAAACATAGAAAGAGATGGAGAGAGAGAGGGTGGGAGTCAGAGAAAGAGAAGAGAGGAAGGAAGACAGCCAAATAGCAGAGGAATAAAAACACGTCTAGTTCATTATCAACGCCCTATAGCGCCCTCTAGCGTTCTAGCGTTGATGTTGATAATGTGTGGAATATGCACGTCGTGATTACCGGTGGCCTGAAACAAAAAATGGGATTCCTGCCGACACAATGTTATGGTAAGTTTGAAGAGCAATAATCAATGTATCATTTCGTTCATTTTCTGACCAAATATGATGTATTTGTGCAAAGTTATGCTGCTTCAAAGAAGGGTTATTGAAAAAAAAATTATTTTGCATGCCCTCAAACTTTGCTGGATCCTGACCCATATTAAACATGGATTAAATAAATTTTATGTGCACTGGAAAGCCAATATTGTGGCGCAAATTTTGACACCAAATTCATTTGGGCTCAAAAATAAAACTATGTGTCAAATTTTGAGTCAAAGTTGGTGCTAAATCCGAAAAATTATTAGAATGAGCTACGAAAGCTGTATGCTGTGTCACGTGACCTTCGCATAAGCCATAAGCGTGAAATTTCGTCCTGCATTCGCGGAGCTAGACTTGTTTTGGAGATTCGATGTTGCCCCACCTATTGAAATTGGTGATGGATATTTGATTTGTTTGTTCTAAACTCGTCTTGACTGTCTCTGCGCTTAGAAAATATTGAATTTGTCGACATCGACATCCATTGTTTAACCCATACCACGGCATGATTATAGATATATATATATTGGCCTAGGTCGGCATTTTTCTAAGTTTGTGACTTGTGTGACTGAGTGTGAGAGACAGTGAGTATTATACTGTATACACAATTGAAGTTTACTTTTCTTGTTGTTTGTACTATTCTAGTATTGTACTTGTAGTTTGTAGTTGTAGTTGTAAAACAAAGTCTAGGCTGTCTGAATTTTATTCATGATCTGTGATGGCTGCTTTACATTTTATCTTGCTCAATCCGTACTGTTCCCATACTATAAATGCATGATCATGATGATGCAAAATCATTGCACAAAATTTAAAGGAAATGTTGTCTAGACTAATCAATAATGAGACAAACCATTTTTGTTTTCTTCATTTTTCTGATCGGAATATTCTGACTCGACATACGTGTCTTTAAATTTGGCTCTGCTGTTAAAATACTGATGGTGCATACAATGCTCAGATTCATGCTATGTCTAGAATTCTTGCGGAATGTTGATTTTTTTTTTTTCTTCCCCTCTTTCTTCTCTAGCTGTGGCCCGACATTCAGTATCGGTTCGGTGGATGGGGATGTGATCATGTTGTCACAGGATCGGTCACCCTCACCTTACTCCCTGACGACAGCGGCGCTCCTGATGCGATTGCGATGCTCCCGCCGGCGTCTGCGGTTGGCCCACGCTACAGACATACTGCTGAGCTGACGGGACGGCCAGATCTCCCGGGGTCCTGGTCCGCTGGTGATAGGTGCTTGCTGGCGACCGGCTCGCGGATTAAATTACTGTACTAACTGGTATGTACAAACTAAACTGCGATACTACACATCGATGTAACGGTGATATACGACGAAACACTAGATAACAGCATGCAAACGATACTATAAACTGTACTGAAGACTGTCTGGGTTTCAACTCACTAAACAATACATCACCCAGGCAGGCCTTATATACCCTTCCCAAGGCCATTTAGCAGGCCTGACATACCGCCTTTCCTGGGGCAACTATTAATAGACTTTGAGAAAACATTTAAATCATTGATATTGACAATGATATTGATGCTGTAGTTCTGTATAGGGACAAAAAGTGTGAACAAATCATAAAACATTCAAGAATAAGGACATGAATTCAGCCTAAGTTGGGAGTGATGAAGTACGTTTCAATGGTGAGATCTTCATTAAAGTTTGGATGATAAACATCAAGAGCGGCTTAATCAGTGGCGAGGTGAGGGATCTCATCGGAGTCGCTGAAGGACGCACTACTATTTGCAACATCATCATAGGCCAGATGTCAGATGTCAGCGACGTGGAAGGGGAGGAGAGCGTCGTCATCCAGGCAGTCATCTTCGAGAAGATGGATGTGGCAAGCGTCTTTGTGGGCGACATCACGCTTCGCGACAACAACATCAGGAAATGGACTCTGTTGTCAGTGTACTTATCTTCGGTATGCTGGTAAAGTCTTACTTCAAAAAAGACCATGAGAAACTGAATGTCAGTGCAAAGTTGCAGATTTCTAGTGCACAGTAGAAACACTACTTGTTTTAGCACAGTCATGGAGTTGGACACATTGTGATTTGAGAAAATGTGTAACACTGAAATGAAAACATGGACACATACTTCACCTTTTTAGAAAATAGGACTAAGCTGAAATTAGACTAAACATTTAAAAGAAAATAACAATTCTTAGTTCAGATAATTATTTTGTCTGTATTGTGAAATGAACAGTTCATGAACTTTGATTCACAAGAAGGAACATTTTAATTCCAGTTAAATCGCTGAGATATTGAGCTGAACTTGGACTTTGAACAGTTTGATTCATTTCATGCAAGCAATCTCAGCTCAGAAAGACTGTTGTTGTGAAAGGCAACTACATGTAAGTATGTAATTACATGTACATGTATGTATATAGATCTACAAGTTTGTCAGTTAGCTTCTACTCAGCGGTGAGTATAGATCTATATGACTTTGAATACCGTCTACAGTATGACATTTTTTAATGTACTGAAATCAATGTTTCTGTATTAGGTCTGAAATTATGTACCTTTACCTATACATGTACTCTTTCAGGAACAAAGTTTATATTTTATTTCAGGGCTCCCTTTTGAATTTTATGAAAGTTTTTGTGGGCTACTTTTCCAACTTTCGGGGGCTTCAAATTTCTGGGGCTATTTCTTTTCTAATATCGGGGACTACTAAGGGCTTGCCACTCACACTGGCCCACTAGCCTGGGGCCAGTAAAATTGCACCTTGGGCCAGCAAAAATTTATAAAATTCAATATTTTGGTGGCCTGAGGGGGCAAGCAGATTTTCAACATGACATGGACAAAATTAGGCAATTTGTGGCTTGATCAGGAAGAGTGATATTTTGAATAGTAAAAAGATTACGAAATAAATGTTTGGGGCCACTGAATATTTTAATGGAGCGATCAGAAATAGGGAAAAAATCATTTGACTGGAAAAAAAGGCAAAAAGATGAGTGTGGAGCCCTTGGCTACTATTTACATGTACATTGTAGCTCTAATGGTGTAAGTGATTATCGGATCTGCATTCATTGTTCGATCATGATCCATATTGATCATGCAGAAAAATAGGTGGATTTTGTTTTCATTATCTTTTCCCCCTGTAATTATTTGTTACATGTTAATCTGAGGTCAATGACTCTTGTGTACCTGTTAAAACAGTGTACAGTATTATTACCTTAAATGCAATCCAGTGATTGATCAGATAAGTTAGCATGTTTCATACTTACAAGTTGCTTTACAAGTTGAGTGAAAATTGTACTTTTATCATCCAACAGTGCACTTGTCAAATGATAATTTGTAATGTATGGTAAATATGTTATTCCATGTTTACATCTAGTCCATGCCTCAGCTTGTTGCATGTACAAGTACACATTGTACAGAAGTGTGTAATTAGATTCATGGATTCATTTATGTCAAGGTTGTTATCAATTAGACAGGGATCAACACTCACACTGACACTCACACAAAATTGCACTTTGGGCCAGCAAGTAATATTTTTGTGGCCCGATCGGGCAAGCAGATTGATTACTCATTAAATAACATTGTTGGGGCAAGTAATTTTTCTTTCAGACCACAGAATAGGAGAATAAGTTATTTTACTGGCCCAATTAGGCCACTGAGAAAAAAAGTTGACTGTGGAGCCCTGAATTAGAGATATTTTTTTGTATCTAGTAAGATGATAAATTGCTTTTCACAAATGTGTCATAAACAGTTACTTCATACCCTCATGGCATTTTACACTTATTTAATCATGGAGTAAGCTTTTCTATGATCGTATAGACTAAATGTTATATAATTGAATCCTTAAATGCCTTTTTACAAACAGTATATTCTTGCCATCTGAACATGTATCTTATTATTGTGATATCTTTGTATCAATGGCACACTTGCTATTATTATTAACAGATGTCTACTGCATGTTTATTTTCATATAACACGTTTCATTAAAAAAAAATCAAATGATTTCCTTGTTTCCAAGTGTTACAATTACATGTATGTGTATGTGTGTCATGTGTTGTTGTGTAGGTGCATTTGCATGTGTGTGTATGTATAATAATAATTTAATAATATAAACAAATATTAAATCTAAACAAAATTACAAAAAAGTATTGATGTATGTATACTTACATTATGTATGCATGTTTGTATGTATGTATATATGTATGTACTTTGTATTATGTATACATTTTATGTCTGTATGTATGTATGTGTGTGTGTGTGTATGTATGTATGTATGTTTATGTGAGTGATTGTTTTTGTTTTGAACATAGCAGATATTTGTGTTGCACTCTTTGTGATGTATGCAATGTTTATGACGAGATATACATGTATGATGTAATAATATTGTTTCAGTAAAACTAAAACTAAAAGGTGGGATTTAATTTCCAGATTTCTTGTTTTTACCAATCATTTAGTGTTCCTTATCAGTACCTAAAAGTATATAAAAATTGCCACCTACTAGTCAAATGTTACAAACTTTGAACATGAAATGTGTAAATATCTACAAAATGTATCCCTAATAAATGCCATAAATCCTAAGCACGCTCACACATACTGGACGAACACAAGGTAAACAATGCCTGCATACATAAATCACTACTCAACATTTTTTCCCACACTTGGAATACAGTACGTGGGACTGCAGTGATCATATCCTGACTGAATTTCGTTCATAAACATGTATATGAAAGTTGTTATTGTTTGTTAGATATCCTTACAAATGTTTATCTAAGGTCATTTCATCCGTTTTTACCGTAAAACTACAAATAATTATGACTGTATATTAAATAAGTTACACTTTGATAGTTATTTTGCGCTAGCAGAATACGTCCCAGTCCGAAGGGAATGACGTAATTCCTCTCGGCCGCTGACTGACCAATCACAGAGCAGGATATCGTCTCTTCTCAACGGTCGTGTTTTGATGAGTTTTTGACATTGTAGTTGTGTTAGATTTTGCTGGATCCTGACCCATATTAAAACGTTTACACCCCCATGTTTATATTTTCGGAAAGAAGAATAAATTGCGATTATATACGTTAGACTTTCATTTGGGCTCAAAAATAAAACTATGTGTCAAAATTCGAGTTGTTTTCAAAGTTTTTGTCTTTGTAAAAAAACACATTTTTAACGTGGAAATTGAATTATTTACAGGATTTGTATAATAAATATACTTAAATATTCAATAACTCCAGATATTTACTATGATATTGCAAAAAACAGAGCGCAAAAAAGTGATAAAATAAAGGAGATATCGTCGTTTGAAAAAGTGCCTTTTCGGAGAGCTCTACGGTAGGGGTCAACCCGGCCAAATACGCTGTATTAATGAAATCCCCGCTACAGTACAGGGCCGATCTTCCTCTGCCGGTAGGCTGAAGATAGTGTAAAGGAGAGAGCGTGGAAGGAAGAATGATGTAAACATAGAAAGAGATGGAGAGAGAGAGGGTGGGAGTCAGAGAAAGAGAAGAGAGGAAGGAAGATAGTGTAAAGGAGAGAGCGTGGGAGGAAGAATGATGTAAACATAGAAAGAGATGGGGAGAGAGGGTGGGAGTCAGAGAAAGAGAAGAGAGGAAGGAAGATAGTGTAAAGGAGAGAGCGTGGAAGGAAGAATGATGTAAACATAGAAAGAGATGGAGAGAGAGGGTGGGAGTCAGAGAAAGACAAGAGAGGAAGGAAGATAGTGTAAAGGAGAGAGCATGGAAGGAAGAATGATGTAAACATAGACAGAGATGGGGAGAGAGAAGGTGGGAGTCAGAGGAAGACAAGAGAGGAAGGAAGATAGTGTAAAGGAGAGAGCGTGGAAGGAAGAATGATGTAAACATAGAAAGAGATGGAGAGAGAGAGGGTGGGAGTCAGAGAAAGACAAGAGAGGAAGGAAGATAGTGTAAAGGAGAGAGCATGGAAGGAAGAATGATGTAAACATAGACAGAGATGGGGAGAGAGAAGGTGGGAGTCAGAGGAAGACAAGAGAGGAAGGAAGATAGTGTAAAGGAGAGAGCATGGAAGGAAGAATGATGTAAACATAGAAAGAGATGGAGAGAGAGAGGGTGGGAGTCAGAGAAAGACAAGAGAGGAAGGAAGATAGTGTAAAGGAGAGAGCGTGGAAGGAAGAATGATGTAAACATAGAAAGAGATGGAGAGAGAGAGGGTGGGAGTCAGAGAAAGACAAGAGAGGAAGGAAGATAGTGTAAAGGAGAGAGCATGGGAGGAAGAATGATGTAAACATAGAAAGAGATGGAGAGAGAGAGGGTGGGAGTCAGAGAAAGACAAGAGAGGAAGGAAGATAGTGTAAAGGAGAGAGCGTGGAAGGAAGAATGAAGTAAACATAGAAAGAGATGGAGAGAGAGAGGGTGGGAGTCAGAGAAAGAGAAGAGAGGAAGGAAGATAGTGTAAAGGAGAGAGCGTGGGAGGAAGAATGATGTAAACATAGAAAGAGATGGGGAGAGAGGGTGGGAGTCAGAGAAAGAGAAGAGAGGAAGGAAGATAGTGTAAAGGAGAGAGCGTGGAAGGAAGAATGATGTAAACATAGAAAGAGATGGAGAGAGAGGGTGGGAGTCAGAGAAAGACAAGAGAGGAAGGAAGATAGTGTAAAGGAGAGAGCATGGAAGGAAGAATGATGTAAACATAGACAGAGATGGGGAGAGAGAAGGTGGGAGTCAGAGGAAGACAAGAGAGGAAGGAAGATAGTGTAAAGGAGAGAGCGTGGAAGGAAGAATGATGTAAACATAGAAAGAGATGGAGAGAGAGAGGGTGGGAGTCAGAGAAAGACAAGAGAGGAAGGAAGATAGTGTAAAGGAGAGAGCATGGAAGGAAGAATGATGTAAACATAGACAGAGATGGGGAGAGAGAAGGTGGGAGTCAGAGGAAGACAAGAGAGGAAGGAAGATAGTGTAAAGGAGAGAGCGTGGAAGGAAGAATGATGTAAACATAGAAAGAGATGGAGAGAGAGAGGGTGGGAGTCAGAGAAAGACAAGAGAGGAAGGAAGATAGTGTAAAGGAGAGAGCGTGGGAGGAAGAATGATGTAAACATAGAAAGAGATGGAGAGAGAGAGGGTGGGAGTCAGAGAAAGACAAGAGAGGAAGGAAGATAGTGTAAAGGAGAGAGCGTGGAAGGAAGAATGAAGTAAACATAGAAAGAGATGGAGAGAGAGAGGGTGGGAGTCAGAGAAAGACAAGAGAGGAAGGAAGATAGTGTAACGGAGAGAGCGTGGAAGGAAGAATGATGTAAACATAGAAAGAGATGGAGAGAAAAGGGGACTAGTTAAATAGTTATCTCTTCCCAAAATAGGATCAAAGAAACAGGTCAAAAGCAAGGGCTCATCAAATCAAACATATGCGACAGTTTGTTACATACAAGATGTATTAATATGAGATGGGGGAGAGAGGGTGGGAGTCGGAGAAAGACAGAAAAGGGAGAGAATGTGGAAGGAAGAATTATATGAATATAGAAAGGAAATGGAGAGAAAATGGACTAGATCTTCTATGGATAGTTTGAATAGTTACATTTATATCTCTCCTATAAATAAACTTAGAGGATCAGTACAAAAGCAAAGGGCTCCTCAAACACATGCAACAGTTTGTTACTTCGGTTTGCTATTTGCGAATGAATTTGGCACTGACCCCTCTGAATTCCAATTACACTTTGTCCTTCCCTCTCAACTTGTAACGACAGCTTGTGTTATCATCAAGTAAGAACCAAATTGAGGAAGATTGGGTTAATATGTACAAGGTCGATTTTTGGTACAGGATAAGTTAGACTGAGCGTTTGTATTCTCCCTATTTTACTCACTCTATACAACATTTGGGGTTTTCATCAAATAAGACCAGAATTGGGGAGAATTGGGATAACCCCTTGCCTATGGGAACCTGGCAGGCTGTGTGGGGATTTCAGAATCTGAAAGGGAATTGGTTAATATTGTCAAGGTCAAATTTGGGTGCAGATGAACTCCTTGAACATTTGAATCTCCCCATTCACTTACTCTGTAAATCATTTGGGGTTTTCATCAAATAAGAACAAAATTGGGGAGATGTGGTTAACCCTTTGCCTACAGGGACCTGGCAGCTCCTGAAATAACTATATGGGGATTGAGGAATCTAGTAGGGAACAGGGTGATATGAGCAAGGTCGATTCGGGTGCAGGCAAACTCCTTGAACATTTGAATCTTCCCATTCACTCACTCTGTAAAACGTTTGGGTTATCTTCAAATAAGCCTGAATTAGGGGGGGGGGGGGGGGGTGATCAACACCTTGCCGATTGGAACCCAGTAGACTAAGTACAATATATATGGAGATTTCAGAATCTTAAAAGGGAATGGGTTAATATGAGCAAGGTCAATTTTGGGTACAGGCAAACTCCGGAACGTTTGAATCTTCCCATTCAATCACTGTAAAATGTGTGAGGCTTTCATCATATAAGAACCGAATTGGGGGAAATTGGGAATTTGGGGGAGATAATGCGATCTGGTGGGCTATATACCAGTTCTTCCATTGTACAGTCAAACCTAGGTAAAATGACCAGCTATGTACTGTGCTAGATTTCATGTTTAGCGGCCACTGTAGGCAGGTTGGCTGCTGTAGACGTGTATGGTTGGCCACTAAGACAGGTTTGACTGTACAGTATGACTCATGACATGATGTACGATTGATATATTGTAATTGCAGTAATAAACTGGATTGTTCAGGCGTGCAAGCTTATTCACAATAGAAGAGAAAACTAGGTGTGTCACAATTAGTCATGCATCACCTTTAGCAGGTGGTCCAACACTTCATCAAATTGATTTACAATCGAAGGGTTTTAATTAAAAATATGATTAAACCATGTTAACCAATACAATATAATTGTGATTTAACCTAGTCTGAAAAAACCTAAGTAAATGTATGGTATTTTTAATATCATTATCTTCAAAAATATGCATTGATTATTGTGTAATGAGGAAGGTATCACTTAAAAGATGATAGTTGGTATTAATAGATACATTTATGATGGAACCTTTATCTAAACAATTACAAAAAGGGTATTCATCAGTTTCTGCATAATTCTTGAAATAATTTAGGAGAAGACAAAACTAGGTGTGTCATAATTAGTCATGCATCACCTTCAGCAGGTGGTCGGACACTTCAATAAGTTGATTCACAATTTACCAATCCTGACACGTTGCAGAAAGAAATGCATTCGATTGTAAAGTTTCAATTAATTGCAAGTCAGAACATAATATGTTATGCACATTTCAACAAATCAGAATTGCACATTTAGAAACATGATCTGACATACAATTAATTGCGACATTACAATTTATTGCAATTCTTTCTGTGTGTTTGGGCCGGAGTCTTTGGAGAATGTGTGCTCTACCCAAATCAAATTGTTTTCCTCGAGTTAACAATGATTCGTGTTATACACCGATTGATGCAATTATCTCTTGTCTACCATATCATAAACTGAAGTATATTAATATCAATTTTGATGGAAACATGTCTTTGTCCATTGGTAGGGAAGAGGATAAGACAATAGGCCATTTTTGTAAATGAAACCTAAATGCTATTTCATCCATGAATCATTCCATAGCTTACATAAAACATATTTGTTTGTGCCTGCCCATAAAGGAAGAATAAATGTAATTAGCCATGCATCACATTTTAACAGGTGGTCAGGTGCTTAATAAATCAAATACTGAAATTGATTTCAAGTACAACCAACCCCCCCCCCCCCCCCCCCCGAGTTATTGAGCCAAGTATATGAGGGCAGAAGATCCACAATTAATAAATCTCTCCATTGAGTAAGTGTTTCTCTTGTGTTCCCACCATTCAGTCTATCAAAAGGTGTCCATCTTTAAGATGTGTGCGTCTCTCTCACTCTGCATATTGAAATTGAACTTGAACTAGAAGTGAGGCCCCATCAGACTTTGCACAAACAAACTTGAGAGGGTGCGTCGTAAAATCGATGGCAACACTCACGTTCCGAAGTGAGACAGGAATACATTTGTTACTCAGTAGCAAGCAGATGCTTTGGCAATTTGTGAATGTAAACTCCTTATCTGTATCAATTTTATACTCAATTTCAAATTCAACATTAAGTTTTCAGGTTGTTGTTTTTTTCTTCCTCAATTTCCAACAAGAACAATGCAAATCATATACAATAATCACACACACTATTTGAAATATTTTACAGATTTTACAGATTAAAATGAATGAATAACTTTATTACCAATATGTTCAACGATAACAAGATAACAATCATACTAAACAGACAAACAAATTGGTAAAAGACCGAGCCCAAACTTAATTATATTTCTTGTCTCTATACCAAACACTGAGAGGGTTAGGTAGACTCTAGAGGCATTCACAGAAATGAAGACAAGATCAAAGACAACAGACTCTTGGCCAATCTCACATGTCCCCTCTATCCATCTACCATACACCTGTCTAACCTTTAGCCTAAGTGCGGTGAATCACCAGGCTCGTATGTCACAAGGAAGACCCAACAATTTAGGTTAGATCCTAAACTCTTATCCAGGCAATAGTTTGCAGTATAGTTGTCTCTACCAAATCGGGAAGGCTTTTTGCACTGAAGTTTCACCCCTTAAAAAGATACTCCCCGATAAAGTGGATACACATTCCTTAACTCTAACAAGACCAGGGGGCAGTAATGCTCCCCTCACTTCCGCGATTGTTGTGTCTGCTT